>JAUZNJ010036724.1:0-11740 GCA_034780135.1 Jordanella pulchra
GCTATTGTGGCTTTGATATCAAAATAAAATTGTTTATTTTAAAATCTGTAACTCTTGGACTTTAAACGAGTATCCTATTTAATGAATATTAAATCTCTGACTTTTGTCCACCTGTTTTTTTTTTGGATAATGAAAGAATAACAAAGAAAACTTATTTGGACCAGGAAAATAATTCAAGTAAAATCCAAACTTCTTTTATCAATGGGTAAAGAAAACATATTGAACAACTGCATATACTGAAGGTTGTGTTTGCAGCTTGAATTGTGAAAATGTGCTTTATTAATTATGTATATGTATATCTGAAGCTTTGAGCCACTTTTCTGTTCTGTCCATCCTAATCGAACCAAAGACACTGACCTTTGGCCTCTGTAGGCGCTGTGGTCATGTTGGTTGAGTGGGCGACGGCGGCTGAGGACTCCCCACAGCTCTCAACCACTCTCTGGCCTACACACATCGCCTTCAGGGTCTGGAAAACTGCTTGAGGGGCCACGTTCATCTTCAACAGGTCCACAATAATCCTGGAAAGACTATCACAAATGAGTTCACTTCATCACAAGCAGCACAAAATAGTAGATTTAATACATTTACTTGAAGACTTCCTGGTCCACAGTGATCCCTGCAGCTTGAGTCAATTCAAATAGTTCACTTTCCTCAGCGTTGAGGACCTTTTTCTTCTTTATGGCGTATTTCTGCACGCTACTTGTGACGACCAGCACCGGGGAGTCAGGGGCCGTGAGGCTCGTCTGCTGGGGCTGCTGAGACATCGCTTAAGAAAACCTGAAACAATAAGAAGAATCGAATCAGAAAACGTTTACTCACCCAGGATTAAAAGAAATGCACATTCAACTTAATTTTTTGGTAATAACAACACATAAAAGGAAAATATATGTATTGGTAAACATACCAAACTAAAACGCTTAAATTAGCTGGGTTTCGGTCACAAGTGAAGTATACCGCTCACCAAAACATAAGATATGTTGGTTAAACAAGACGCGGCGCGTCCAAAATGCGTAACCGCCGCGAAATCGCTCCGCACAGGATGATGGGATATGTAGTCAGAAATGCTTGAGTTTGTGCTTGCATTTTAAAAAACTGAACGTGTCTTTTTAAACAATTTTATTAGCAAAGATTCATTGTCCCTTGATATAGAAAATACAATACTTCTGAAATACGCATTCAATAAAAAAAGAAACCAGAAAATGTACTTATGTAAATTCTTTACCTCTGTCTCCCGTTTATACTCCTCACAGCTATTCGCTATTTTGGGTGATGGTCTATCTCATAAAGTACCAATTAAACTCGTGAAAGTGTATCGCTTTAACTGAAAATTACAAACCCATTTATAAACTTTAAAGGCGTTACATCTGGGGCGCTAACGGGGCCTAGCAGACGAAACCGGAAGTAGTTGGGGGATTGTTCTCCTCTGTCGTAATGGCCGCCGCTGCAGCAGGGATAAACAAGCAGGGCGCTGTAGCGACGATGGAGCCCTGTCTCCGGCACGGCAGGGGAGCTCATGGAGGCACCGTCAAGGTTAGAGTTATGTCATCGACCGTACACACACAGTCTGTTAGCTACCTGTGATTTATTTAGCTAGTTCTGGCGATAATCGCCTTCATGGCTTCCTATTTAAAAAAAAGCTAAGGTTGCTGCGTTGGCGTTGTTGGCAACGGATGCTAAAAGAGGATCTACCTTCAATTGAAACTGCGTATGCATATTTTTTTATAATAGAATTGCCCTCAAGTTATTATGAAAAATACATTTAACATATAGCTTGTTATACTTGCAAGCGCTGCAGCAAGCTAACATGTCTGCCTGTCATCGTTTCGCATTGATTTGGGATCACTGCAGCAGTTCGATTTTAAAACTCCCATTCTAAAGCTGCATGGAAAAAAAAGGGGGGAAATCAACTAGGAATGAATTTGACATTGTGATCTTGTTTGAAACTATGTTGTGGGAGAGCATCCTTCTGCTTGAGGTCAGCATCAGCATCTCCCTTCTGCACCTTACAGGATCACCGACCTTCATTCACTTTTGTCTCTTGCAGGTGTTGGAGTGTGGTGTGTGTGAGGACGTCTTCTCCCTGCAGGGTGACAAGGTCCCTCGCCTTCTGCTCTGCGGTCACACAGTGTGTCATGATTGTCTCACCCGGCTGCCCCTGCATGGCAGAGCTGTCCGCTGCCCCTTCGACAGACAGGTCACTGAGCTGGGTGAGTGAAGGATGGCTCTCCTACACACTGGATGCTGATACAATCTGTACAGGAAAGTGAAAAAAAGAAATAAAGTTTAAGAACTGAATTCCCCATAGTGCCTTCCAAATGCAAATACCTTTAATTGGATATTTTAGTCATTAATCGAGGAGAGCTCTGGTGTGATTTTCAGAAAAATAATCTGAATATGACATCATGCATTTGTTTCTTTTAGTTTTTTATTCCTTAAACTAATCTGGAAATCACCAAATCAGTAATTGGAATCTATTTGTGTATAATTCAATCTCAGTGTAAATCCATATTTTTTATAAAAGCCTTAGCAAACATGCATATAGGTTGTAAAACTATATGCCAAGTACGGCTGCAACTTATGATTGTTTTGCAAATCGATTAAACTGTCAATTGTTTTTTTTTTTTGTATTATTTGATTATTAATCGGATTGCAAAAGGTTCCTTAAAGAAGATTTTTTTCATATTTTAACCAGGTGACACAAAAACCTTTCCACTTGAGTTCTAAATAGAGCATATTGACAGAATTTTTTTTTTAATCTTAAATGAAAAATATTTATGCACTTGTTTACAATTTTGGTATAATTAATGCTCTAAGAGCATGTTTTAGAGTCCTTATACTTTAGTTAATGATTAATCTATTAGTTGATCATTTTAATAATCAATTAATCCAATTAACTGTTTCAGCTCTAATGCCAAGCTTTATATCTTTAGCTGTTCAGGCGTCATCTTACAGTGGAACGAGAATGGTCCACCGTCAGAGGAGAAAATTAATCAACAACAGTCCATGTTAATATGTTAGAGCTTCAGAAATGCATACAAAGAAAATAACATCTCTGGGGAAAAAGGGCTATGAATAAATGAAACCATAAGAAAGGTCGGGGAAAAGGAAAAAAAAAAGCTCTGATCAGATGATCACAAAAACATCGTCCCCACAGAGATACATGGTGGTGGCAGCGTCATACTGTGAGGAGGCTTTTCTTCAGCATAAACCCGGGAAGCTGGTTTCCTTAAAGAAAACATCTGGAGGACCTTCTTTTTGGTGATGTGGTTTTATAAAAGAAATCCCATTATAATCACTAAAAACGCTCCAAACTGAGCAGGTTTGAATACTTTTACAAGTTGCTGCTGCACGTTTTTAGGACTGAAAAGTGTAGCTGCACAGACAACCAAAGAAAAGGGGAAACACTAATTTAGGAAAGGCAACAAAATCATTGTGAGATGTTTTATTACAGTAGGCTGCGATTTTCATTAAAGCCTTTGCAGTGTGTTCATCTCCAAATCCTGGCTTTTAATTTTCATTGTTGCAGGAAGGATTTTTTTAACCAGTGGAAAACCTTAAAAGATTGCTAAAGACGTTTCTTTCTTTCTGTCTGTCTGTGTAGGAGACTCTGGAGTTTGGGGTCTAAAGAAGAACTTTGCTCTGCTCGAACTCCTGGAGCGACTCCAGAACGGAGCGAGCAACCAGTCAGGAATGGCAGAGGATGCTTTGAAAGGGATGGGAGAAGTAAGGCACTCATCTTCACACCTGCTGCTGCTTTTATGTAGTTTTAGCTAAACTTTATCCCTTCCTCTCCACAGTGTATAATCCGCTGCGATGAGGACGAGAGCCACACGGCGTCCATGTACTGCACGGTGTGCGCCACGCACCTGTGCGCCGAGTGCTCCCAGCTCACCCACTCCACCCGCACGCTGGCCAAACACCGCCGGGTCCCGCTGGCTGATAAACCTCACGAGAAGATGCTCTGCCCGCAGCACCAGGTTCACGCCATCGAGTTTGTCTGTCTGGAGGAGGCCTGCCAGTCTGGGCCTCTCATGTGCTGTGTGTGTAAGGAATACGGGAAGCACCAAGGGCATAAGGTGAGCATTCAGAAAATGGCAGAAGGACTCGCACCTTCTGAACGTTCCAACCACATACAGCTCATTTTGTGAAAGGAATGTAAAATTGACTGCAAACATGTTGAAGAGCATCAAGCCGCATAAGTCTCACTTGGTTACAGGGAGCAGAATCCAAGCTCAAACAAAAATAAGAGCCTTTCACACATGCAAACATGAAACCAAAACTGAACCCTGAACACACTGCAAAGCATGGTGGTGGCTGCATCATGCTGTGGGGATGCTCTTCTTTTGGAGCTGCTGATGCTTTTACATTACGACCTCTTTATATTATACAGACTGCTTGGGCTGAAGTATATGATGGCTGATATAAAGATGTTCAGCCTGTTTGTTAGAAGCTCGATGAGGAGATGATTTAAACCAAAGGATGTTGACGTGAAAAACCCAGTCAGAATCTTGGGCAAATACTTCAACACTGATTCATTTGTGGAAATTAATTTTGTTCCATTATATTTGCAAACAAAGATCGTGTTTGTAAAGGGAAATTTGCAGCAAAAAATCTAACTTTTTTTTTTTCCAAATTCACTTTTGGGAAAAATGCTTGTGAGAACAACTTCTGTTTTACCATATTTCATTATTTTAACATTAATTTATTTTTCCTGTGTGAATATGATCTAGTAAACACAATTTGAAAATAAGGCATTTCTTAAAACTCAGTTTGGAAAAAATAGAAAAAAATTTAAAAATCTGTTAGAAAAACAAAAATAGTAAAACATTACAAAAAATAAGAACAAAATCTGAGAGAAAAAAGTTATTCCACATTTTTTTTTTTTTTTTACTTAAGGCATTTTTCAAAGTTTTATTTTTGGATTTTATTATTTTTTCTTTTTAATTTTCTATTTTCAAGACGTGTTCTTTGCCTTCAAGAATAGAACAAAATTCACTCCAATTTTTTTCTACTCCACTAAACCAGAAAGCTGTAGAGAGCTTAAAGGGTGTGAATACTTTCCTGCTCCCTTCTCTGCATCTGATCTTAATGAGTCGCCCATTGTCACTCCCTCTGTGCAGCACGCTCTCCTCGAGTCAGAAGCCAATCAGATCCGTGCGTCCATCCTGGACATGGCCCACTGCATCCGGACATTCACCGACGAGGTGTCTGAGTACTCCAGGAAGCTGGTGGGAATCGTACAGCAGATAGAGGGGGGGGAGCAGATCGTAGAGGATGGAGTTGGAATGGCGCACACCGAACATGTATGATGAACCACTGTTTATTATTGTTTAACCTGAATGATGGTCGGATTTATGGAGTTTTCTCTCTCTGTGTCTGCCAGGTCCCCGGTACAGCAGAGAGTGCTCGCTCTTGTGTCCGCGCTTATTTCGCTGACCTCCACGAGACCCTGTGTCGGCAGGAGGAGATGGCCCTGAGCGTGGTGGACGCTCACGTCAGGGAGAGGCTGATCTGGCTGAGGCAGCAGCAGGAGGATATGACCATCCTGCTGTCTCAGGTCTCCACTGCCTGCCTGCACTGCGAGAAAACGCTTCAGCAGGTCTGGAAACCTTTAAAACACCAAACAAACCTTTTTTTTTTTTCCTTAAAAAAGTATTAAACTGTCCGTGTCTCTGCGTCTCTGGTGAAGGACGACTGCAGAGTTGTGTTGGCAAAGCAGGAGATCAGCTGTTTGTTGGAGACGCTTCAGAAGCAGCAGCACCAGTTCACTGAGCTGGCCGATCACGTTCAGCTGGATGCCGGCATCCCCGTCACTTTCACCAAGGTACGCATCATCAACCGCCCGACCCAAACTGAACGAGACACAGAGCAGCCAGACAGCTGAGGAATGTGCTGTGCTTTCAGGACAACAGAGTCCACATCGGTCCAAAGATGGAGATACGGGTTGTGACTCTGGGGCTCGACGGGGCGGGAAAAACCACCATCCTTTTTAAGCTGAAGCAGGACGAGTTCATGCAGCCCATCCCAACCATCGGTAACCGCTTCTTACAGCGCACCACAGCAGGTCGCAATCGAGCCACCTAAATCCTAAATGTTTCTCCTCTTTCTTTCAGGTTTTAATGTTGAGACGGTGGAATATAAAAACCTGAAGTTCACAATCTGGGACGTGGGTGGGAAGCATAAACTGAGACCTCTCTGGAAGCACTATTATCTAAACACTCAGGGTATGTGTTTACTTAAAAAGTTGACTCATGATTGAAGGTTTTGCAGTTTTATAATGAAAAAAAAACTTCTGTCAAATGAGATGAAAAGGACAAAACGACCCAAAGAGACTGTAGTGAGCTCACTTTGACCTGTTTGAATGTTGCAACACCCAAATATGAAGGCAACTAGGATTGAACTTTTGTTTTTTTATTTAAGCAAATTAGGCTTTTTCCCACATATTGTTACATTAAAACAATTTTACAAAACAGCAGGTAGAACTATGCCTGAGTGGCTGAGTGAGACTCTAAGTTCTTAAGCCTTGAATCATCTGACATTTTCTGATCTGTGCTCATATTTGAGAAAAATACTCAGAAGTAGTTTTTTTATTTAGACACTTCACGCGCATTTGTAACAATTTCTAGGTGCAGATTTAATACTGAGGCCCTTAATATGTCAGAACTCCTTACCTGCAAGGCTTTTGCAACAACTAGGAAGATTGTCTCAAGAGTCTGAACAGTAGCCAATCACAGAGTTTATTTTTTAGGTTGGTTCCTCCCTCAAAGTGACAAAAAAATGAGATGAGTCACAGAAGCTGATCCACAGGAGAATATAAAAGCAAGCTGAGGATGAAGTCAGGGTTGGGACATTTCTGGGACCTCATGGTGTTAAATCTGCACCTATACAACGTTCAAAATAAAGGTGAAAAGTATTTTATGTGCTTGTGTTTTAAAGAAAACTGCTGGTATGAGTAGTTATTAATATATGGACCTTTGCCTGAATTCTGACTTCTTATATTTTACCAGTAGAACCACAAATAAGATGGTTTTATTACCACAAATCAATATAAAGGAATCTTTATTCTATTTTAAAATCAGAAAAACAAAAAAAAAAATTGGTTCTTTACAGCAGGTTGCTGTTTTAAAAGAACACAGGAAAAGATTAAACAAAAGATTTTTAACATTTCACCAGCAAATGACACAGACATCCAAACGTCATACTAGTTTAGAGGAAACATTTAGCAGCCATCTAATAGCTGCTGTAGTGAGAAGTTTCCAGCAGGGTTTTCTGAAAGGGTGCCAGCGTGGAAAACATGTTGGATATCAGTGAAAGCGTTTCTCTAGATGGAGCTGAATGAATGTGAGGAACCCAACATGGTTTTAAGGTGGCAAAGCAAACAATTATAGTTTTAAAGAATCTAAAAGTAAAATTTATACTTTTATGGTATTTTAGAAAATAGTTCTCAGTTGCTGTTAGGAAGGAAGATGTGTTTTCTTTCTCAGTGAGAAGCAGCCAATCAGACGCCGGGGTTTCTATAGAAACGGTCCTGGTCCCTCCAGATGTTAAAATTGTCGTTGGGATTAGATCCAAAGTGCTCTCATACTGCAGCCGTCACGTTCCGCTTTGAAAAATTTCCATCCCTGTTTTTCCAAATCTCTCTCTCTTGCTGCTCCTCAGTCATGAAGTTTCTATGAAATATGATGAAGATGAAATGATCCTGGATAAGTTTAAGGCTCACGCCCCCCTGTGGTTGTCGTTTCTCCTCCCAGCTGTGGTGTATGTGATCGACAGCTGCCACAGAGACCGACTAATGGAGGCGCACAGTGAGCTGGCCAAACTACTGACAGAGAAGGAGCTGCGCGACGCCTTGCTGCTCATCTTTGCTAACAAGCAGGTGCTGAGATGATCTATTTCAGGTGGTTTCTGCGCTGAAACAAACCAGCGTTAACTTTTTTTTGCCGTTTGCCTCACAGGACGTTCCCGGCGCCCTTTCTGTGGAGGAGATGACTGAGCTGCTGAGTCTGCACAAGCTGTGCTGCGGGAGGAGCTGGCACATTCAGGGCTGCGACGCACGCAGTGGCGTGGGGCTCCACGAGGGTCTGGACTGGCTTTCCAGACAGCTGGTGGCTGCAGGGGTCCTGGATGTAGCCTAGAAGCAGCATCACCATCCTGTCTTCTTCTGCATTCACTGACTAATGCAAATAAAAACTCAACCCTCCTAACCCTCACATGTGCTTTCTACAAACCTGCAGGATGCGGCTGAAACCCTGATCCTCCATCTTTCCGTCTTTGGGGCACAGTGGTGAATAAAGCAGGAAAGACCCCTCCCTTCTTTACTCGGTTACACTTTCTAAATATCAGAATGAACCAGTCATTCGTGGTCGTCCACATAACGAAGCGTTCTGTGCTTTTCTGGATGCCTCCTTCCTTAACTAGCTGGCTTGAACCCATTTACTCTGAAACGCTCCTTCTTCTGCCACATTCTGGAGCAGATCTGCATTCATTTTTATTTATTTTTTTAAGCCTTTCCACCCAGTTTCCTTCTTGTGATAGCAGCTTCTGCTCTGTATATCGTTTAATCCACTAACCATTAGATAGTTCAGATAAACGACTACAGTGACTTGAAGTAATCAGAAATAGTAATCCGTTATCGCTTCAGTGAGTAGAGTGGCTTCTAGTTGCTGTTCATTTCATCGCCTGATGTAAGATGATATCTATCTGCTGTTGTACAATTGGCTTTTTAATTCATCAAGCTTCTTCTTTTTCTTCTAACGCTTGTGAACCTGTTTGATACTCCAGCTGGATTTGAAGGGTCGCACTGCTTGATTCGGGTTTAGCGCTTTCTGTTACCAAGCAACTGTATAATGAATTTATTTATAGACAGGAAGAGGATGTTTCTGTGACCAGAGAATGAAATAAGATTTCAACCAGCTGTTTAACAAACAATTAAAACAGAACATATGTGCAAATATCTTCTCACCCTCCTGTTGTTGATTTAGCTGGTCGTAGTACTACGATGTGAAACCTAACACTGACACTTCTTGATGAGAAACCGCGGTTTGAGTTTATTCATTGCTATGTAATGTTTACTATTTGTATCCATGTATTATAGAGAAAAACAAAAAAAAAAGATGCACGTGTGAAAAGCCTTTTCCTGTCGTTTGTGAGAACTGAAGCACAGTACGCAGCGAAACCTTTGTTACAAGTGGACTTGATGACGGCTTTTGTAAATTATAAAGAATGTGATGTGTAAAAAGAATTAAACTATTTGACATCATTTGTGCGTCTCAGTTATGCTGCTTTTTGCTTGATGCAAACATTTTTTGTACAAGAAACCAGAACTGAGTGGGTTACAAATCATTCCTCTTTAATAAGTTGGTAAAAACGATCATTCCTGTAAAGAAAATGGAAAGAGATTCACTTTATGGTGATGTTGATTATGCTGATGTCTTCGTACGGTTTATCGGTCTTGGGGTTGACTTTAGCGTTGGAGATCCTCTGCACCACCTCCATCCCTTTGATGCACCTTCCAAACACTGTGTGCTTGTTATCAAGCCAAGGCTGCAGGGTGGAGAGAAAAAACACAGCGAGTCAGTGGGTGAGGGCTGCGTTTACTCAGCCGGTTTTATACTCCGGCTTAAGTGACAGAAGCAAAAGGGAAGTTAGGCTCACTTTTCTTCATTAAGATTAAAGCTCAGAAATGTAAAGAAAAAGCTTTTTCTTCAAGCATCAAACTGAAAGCTGTAGACTTTATGCCAGATTGTGTATAAAGGAGCAGCTTGTTCTTCAAAAATAAACTGAATCCCAAATCTATTTTATTAAAGATAAACCATAAATTGGGCCTTAAAGCTAAACTTTTCATCAAAATGATTTTTCTGAAATTAAAATATCCACAGAAAGTATAGATTGGTGCAGAATAAAAGTATTACTTTAACAAAAAGAAATGAACACTTTAGTATAAAAATTGTTTTATAAATTCTGACGGATCCAAAATATATAAACTTTAGTTTCTAATTATGAAGCCAACATCAAAACAAAGCGATTCTACACCAACAAAGAGTAGGCGGAGGCTCCGGCAGGTTAAGATGATGAACGTTGGTGCCGACATGAGGAAGGAGCTCAGACGTCAAGGTTACAGCTTTTGTTTTGAAATGTTAAATGTCTGCGTAGCATAAGCGGGCCACCAAACAAACCAGCAGAAGATTGAAACGAGTGCTGGCGAGCGCAAGTCCGCCACCTACTGGCCAGGAGGAGTTAAACTTGTAGATGTTCCCTATAATGGTGCTATCTTTATGTTCCAGAGTAAATCTGGACAATTTTGTGCCCTCGGTGGTTGAAGTTCCTATTTATGCAAATAAAGGATGAGCAGATGTAACAGTTAACCTCTGGTCTCATAACATGACTTACAGTTGGTACAACAGTGATGAAGAACTGGGAGCCGTTGGTGCCGGCACCTGCGTTGGCCATGCTGAGCGTGTACGGGCGATCGTGCCTCAGTGTGGAGTGGAACTCGTCCTCAAACTCGCCTCCCCAGATGCTCTCCCCCCCCATGCCCGTGCCGGTGGGGTCTCCGGTCTGGATCATGAAGCTCTGTACAGAAAAGGAGGCTCAGACTGAGACGCAGAGTCACAACTGTTAATCTTATTGAGGTGATAGAAATATACCTTGATAACTCTGTGGAAAATGTGACCGTTGTAGTAACCGTTCCTGCTGTGAACGCAGAAGTTCTCCACAGTTTTGGGGCACCTATAGACACGGGAAGCAATGTTGTTTGGGTTGTTTCTTTTATTTTTGGTTAGAACTGTTAAAAAAAGGAGATCTGTTCAGATCTTCAACGTACTCCACGGGGAAAAGTTTGAGATGGATGTCTCCCATGGTGGTGTGGATGATGGCGCTGTCGGACACCCTCTTGGGTCCCTCGGCCTGAGTGGCGGCCATTACCTCCTCCTTGGAGGGCTTCTCGTTAAAGATGTCTCTGTCCGAGTCGGCGCTCTTTGTGTCTTCTGGTTCTCTTTTTGTAAACTAACAGAAGAGAACAAAAGGATGATGACAGAAAAACGAGGTGTACGTTAAAGCGAGCGCCCCGCTGTCTCACCATGTAGAAGCGGTTCTTCTTAAAGGCAGTGCAGAAGATGGTCGGGTCGGGCTCTCTGCTCTGTAGGGCGGGGTTGTCGGAGGCCTTCATTTCTACTGTGGGGGCCACTTCCATGGCCTTTGCGACACCCTGGAACAGACACAGCTGGACCACGCGGATGTTCTCCTGTTTCCCAAGGATCCGGACACATCTGGGAGAGACCAGACAACAAGTCTGTAAGTTCTAGCCCCAGGACAGAAAAACATGGAGAAATTGTTTGTTTTTACCCTTCATTTAATGAAAGAAAACCACACAATGGTCACAGAAATAACTTGAATCTCACAAAAAGTAATAAATACAAATTCTAAAAAAGAAACACAGGAAACAGGCCTGAACAAAAAATGATGGTACCCCTAGAAAAGACTGAAAATAATGTGGCCAAAGGGACGTGTTAAATTAAGGCATGACCACTAATTAGCATCACAGGTGTCTAAACTCCTGTAATGAACCAGTGGGCCTATACAGAATCACTGTTCTGGTGGTGACATGGCATTTCCCACACTCAACATGGACCAGAGGAACCAAAGCTAAGAGTCGTCAAGAAAGAAAATTATGGAAAAGAATGTTAAAGGTAAAGGTTATATGACCATCTACAAGCAGCATGATGTTCCTGTGACTATAGCT
>JAUZNJ010036725.1:0-11740 GCA_034780135.1 Jordanella pulchra
TCACAGAAAAATAAGACTTGTAGAACTTATTGGAAACTCAAGACAGCCATGACATTATGTTTTTTATAAGTGTATGGAAACTTTTGACCACAACTGTATATTCTGAGATAATTTCCTGATCCACATACAGAAACAGACAAGCGGTTTGTAGATACAGAGTAAATACTTATTAGAAACCACAAACAGGGTTCAGGACTCTGGGGGTTCAGCGGCTTCTAAAAATTTCTGAAAATCACAGGTCTTGGTGAAGCAGGATGAGTATGGAGAAGTCTTAGTTTGCGGTTTACTGCTCCGAGTCAAAACAAGTGACACTCCCACACTTAGGAGGCTCTCTGGTAATATGGTTGAGTGGGAGGCCCGCTGGTAGAGTGACACTGAGCTGGAGCGCGTGACAAGATGTCTCTAGAGGCAAACTGTAACAGCCTTGAAGTGACTTTCTTCACCCAGGAGAACATTCAAGAAGAAGATTAACTATAAAGTTGGAGCAGCAATATCTAAGGGTCCTTAGGAAGGAAAAAACTGGGAAAACTGCTTCAAATGCGAAGGGCTTAAATTTACCCCACCTTGATTATGACAGATATAACAAAGTGGGAAAAGTTCCTCTACATAAATTGGCCTTTTTCCACATTAGCAAACTATGTCACCATGAAGCGTATCACCTGTTGAAAACATTTCCAGAAACAAGGCAGAAAAAAACAGCTAAACCCCTTTTACTTTAATGCACAGTGTGTGTCGGTTAAACTCATGGCATGAAGTTCAGGAAAATAAAACAAATTTTGATTGGTTCCTCGGAAAAAGAAATCTTATGATAACCCTGCATTAGTGCATCTGACAGACACACTTAAGACACTGTAATGCTGACAGATGTTCCCACCCAGATGTTCCACTATCCTGGGGAGGCCTTTCTTTCAAATAGTAAAGAATAAAAACAATGTGAAGCCACTTTCTGAACGTTACAAAAGCGTGACTTTTCATCAGTCTTTATGTGCTCATTTCACCATCGTGCAGCACAAACCCATCAGGCAGGATTCTGCATCCAATAATGTAGCTGAAGGGATTGACTGTTCAGAAGCCAATTGTTTTAAATCTTACTGAAATTCGCTTGTTTGCAAAACCAACAACAGATGGATTTGTGTGTATTTGCAGGTTAAAAAGAGTTTATATTCAGTATATTCAACACTCATTGGCATCCTTTTAACAAAAGGACAAGTTCATTATTTTTATGGAAGCCTTATAATCTCACTCTGACTTAATTAAAATAAATGAAAAATCAACATTAAATTCAATTTAATTTATCCAGATGAAAAAAAAACACTAAGCAAGGCTTGTTTCTATGAAATCACTGGTGCCATATATTGTTTGCTACACTGCTGTTAACAAACTAGGAAGGCACTTCATAAAAATCTACAATGTTAGATCGTACAGATAGAGGGGTTTTAATGTTCCTCTTTGCATCGTCCAGACCCTCACTGATCGCGCACACCCTCAGGTTGAGGCTGTTGAGATGACCATAGAAAATATGGAGGACCAAAACCAGCAATTAGAAAGTAAAACCTGAAACATAAATGAGCCAATATTTAAACCAGTACTCTAAAATGGAACAATTAAAAACAAGAGTTCATTGTGTATCTATTTATATTTGTCTATTTTAGTCACAGAATAAACTGAGCATTTGACCAGATTATGTTGCTTGAAACTCCTGGGCCATTTGATGGGGCTCCTTTGAACCTTTGTCTCGTTTTGAACCAGGTTTGTGCCAAAGTCCGTGCCAAGTGTCAAAAATTAGGAGGATATTTTTAATTAGTGATATATCAATGGCATGGCGTCTCCTCCACCATGATTAACAGCAGACATGAGATACTTTGCCTTATATTTACCCATGGAAGTGTTGGATGCAGATAAGCATCATCTTAAACAAGTCTCAGGTAAATTCCAGGAGGAAATCTGCCAACTTTACATGTTCAGCAGACAAAAAGGGATTTTTTCCTTTTTTGTTGTTATTCCCAAACAACTCTTTACAGAGGACCTGCTGTTGCATCCGGAGAAAGTGGTTTTATATCATCATGGGCAAATGAAAAAGCCTTAGGAGAATAAGTTTAGGCTTTTATCTCAATATTATTGGACCCAAAGGTCTTTTTTTGAATAGCAATAACAAAGACATGCTTGATAGCAGGCATGTGAAACTACATTACATTTATTCTGCATCAGGTCAACAAGTTATGGGACTTTTTAACTTCTGATGCCACCAGCGTCTCTAAACCTCTCCAAATGTACCAAATGCTTTTACTCCAGTGTTTGACCCATCAAATCACACTGAAGTACTTTGATGACCCCAAAACAAATTTGAAACATATATTTTTCACCTCAGGCATTGTGGAAATTATCAGCGTCTAAACTACAAAACATCTTGACGCGTTGTTATGACGCAGCTTCTAACGGTGCCTAAGTTTCTTCGGTCCCTTTCGCTGTTATGCATGCATTAGATTAAGCCGATACTTTTTTAAAATAAGCGTTGCTTGGCCTCTGTGGAAATTCATTTCATGGGCTACAACTGTAAACGCCCCATGTGGGCTCAACCAATAGCAGCGGGACTCCATGAGCGACAATATCACATGACTCCGTGCGTTCTGAGACGACTGACAGGAAGCGCTTGTTATACTTCACCGTCTGTCGCGGAGTTAAATCTCAACGGAAATTAATGCAGCCACTTTTGTTTTGAACGCAAGAGAGTGCACAACACAAAGATACCGGAAGTTGAAGCAAATATGTTTCCGGGGTCAAGCTCAGTTAGCCCGTGAGGTTACATTAGCTTTGAAAGCTAACTTTTCGTACGTGAGAAAATGGATTTTATATGGCTGTTTTCTCATCATGGTCTGTTTTATTGCAACTATTCTGGATTATTTTTTATTTGAGGATCCTCACGGACAAATTGAATATAAACAATTGAAGATGAGACTTAGCTTCAAAAGTATGTAGTCAGTGCTGCGGTTTAACTTTTGTTTTTTACCAGGCTGCTATGTCTACATAAACTTTGGTTTGGTGCTCGTTGTGTCCATAAATAAAGTTGGTGGTTGAATTCTAGAGAGTCTAAGCTTTCTAACGATGTGTAACATGTCTATATTTGTAAAAGTTTAACCATTGTTATCTTAATTTGAGTCATTGTTATTGATATATCAAGCAGCTCGCCAGTTGGTTTTAACGGGTTGAATCCAGTCGTACACGATCTAAAAAACTAAACTGCAGAAAAATTTGGTTGTTTTTATTTTTACACAGGTATTGTTGCCTGGAAGGAGCAGGCTTTTCATTTGAACAACTGAACAAAGCCTGCTTGTCTCCATCTCTCTGGCTCCCTCACCATCTCTCTTTACGCTCTATTGCACACTGACTCAGCCCTCAGAAATTCAAGGAAATTTTCTGAAATGTCAGCCTAGATAGTGGTTTGGAATGACTGTGTTTTGCAAATGCTGTGTTTACATTTCAGAGGACTAAGAGTTGACAGCACCCCAGATAAGAATATCAGAAACACCTGAGACCAGCACTGACTTTAGGTTTTTCCTTTT
This sequence comes from Jordanella pulchra, assembly GCA_034780135.1. NCBI lineage: Eukaryota > Metazoa > Chordata > Actinopteri > Cyprinodontiformes > Cyprinodontidae > Jordanella > Jordanella pulchra. The sequence continues at coordinate 3,561 of JAUZNJ010036725.1, forward strand.
AAGAGCCTTTCTTCTGCATAAATATGCATTTATACTCATTTAACTCCATGATGTGCAAAGCAAACATCTGAGTTAAAAGTATTGCTCCTAAAACGAGGGAAAAAACAAGAAAAACAAGAAAAAAAGGCATTGCAAGACACCCTGGTTACCTTTTTACAAAAATATCACTAAACATTTCACAGTATTTATAAAGGTCCAGTTGAATCGATACCACCTGGTTTTCGTTATTTGTTGGCCTAACTTCTTTGGAAGCAGGGCCGTGTTAGCCAGAATAAACTAAGTAATCAGTCTAAGATAAGGCATCTCAGATAAACTAACAAACCCCTGGAGGATAATTGCTATTAAGATGATTGGTTGCTATACCATTTTTTAAAATTATTTTGAAATAAATCCGAAGTTCCTGCTGGCTTGAAGTCCTGTTTAGATAATGTAGGTTGCGTGACATGGCTTGATTATCAGGGTGAAGGATTTCTGCTGTCATCAGTCTGATGTAAAGTTTGTGCAGGATTGGTTCCCTTTACACCAGCTCTGTTGCTGAACTTGGCCTATGCAACCTACAGCTTGGGAGTCCTGTGGGATTCTTGCCTAATGATACATTCCATTAGTACAGCTTAAACTCACATTGATTTTTAGTGCTTTCTTTAGTAAGTCAGGCACAAAATTGTGTGTTTAAAAGATTGAAATGAAAGTTTGAACTTGGTCCTTCATCCTTTTGCAGTTCTGATAAAGACCAGCTTGCTGAGGAAGAGGATGATGAGCTGAAAGAAGTGCTGGATCTGAGGAAGATCGCTGTGCAGCTTCTGCAGCAGGAACAGCAGAACAGGTAGGTGGGAAAAATACCTCACATGTGGGACCGTGACAAGATACACAGCCGATCATTTTCTTCTGCATATTTCTCAAAGCTATGTTTCGTCTGTCCTCTCTGATCACTGATCTACCTTATGTGACCAACAAATGCCGGATGCAAGTGATTAGTGTAATTTCACAAAAGTGATATAATCAAAGGGACTCCACTAACGGTGTTGTTCCGTCTTGAAATTTTAGTAACCAAATTTTATTGGGATTATATGTGACCTGAACTAGAACTTTGAAGTATAAGGATATGATCAGACCCTCAGACATCTCAGCCTAAAAACAGACATCTTATGTAACAGAAAGAAAAGCTGTTAGAACTTTCTGAAAGGTAGAATTCAGGTTACCGACTAAATGGCAGTGCTTCTCCCCCAGACAATGGACTACATGCCCAACTCCACTACTTCCTGAACTTCAGCCAGCTCCTTTGTTTCCTGTCTTTCATTACTAGACAAAGGGATAAATCCAGGGGGTGTGTGGCATTTCTCATCATCAATGAGAAATGAGAAAGGCCTCATCAATCCAGGCGTGTCTGAGGTCAGACACGCCTGGATTGATCAGAAACGAAAGACAGGAAACAAAGGAGCTGGCTGAGGTCCATGTTGTGGTAAAGTTTGACATGTCTGTTGATTTCCCAGATACTGCCTTATCCAAGCACAAATCTTTTCGCTCTGCTGGAGCATGTTTTATATGTTGTTCTATATGTCTGACAAAGAATATGTCTGAACTACATCCACATTTTTATCTCTTCAGGGTTTTGCGAAGAGTCGGTGTGCAATTGTTTGTGTCAAAGCTTTAACTTGTGTGTTAATGTATATAAATGCTGCTTCAAAATATCTATACGCTGTTTCTTCCTTTTGATCCATCTGATTTCTCTGTACTTTCAATACTTCCAATTTATTTTGCTTCATATCCCCCCAGTCTTTAGTCTGTCACATGTTATCCCAATAAAGTATGTTATGGCTTGTGGTTGCAATGGGCCAAAATCTAAAAAAGATCATGTGGTCTGAATTCACTCTGCTTCTAATTATTCTGTGCAACATTTCCTCTCATTTTTTCAAATATTGCTGCATCAGTTCTGTCTTCTTCCTTCGTTTCCTCAAATCGTTTTCAGCTGTACTGTAGTTTACTTCTGATGCTTCTGTGGCTCTTTCCTCCCTCTCTCCCTCTGGCTTGTTCGTTGTGTGGCCTTTTAGACGACGGTCCTTAATTTGCAGAGCAGAGAGTCTAATCCACCGAAGGAGAATGACCGGCAGGGCACACAGGTATACAAGGTTTTCACTCTTAATCATTTTACAGCTGGTCTACACAGCGTGTTGCAGCAATTTGATGTATAAAAAGGTTAAGGCAAGAAAACTGGTTTTCCAGACCACTAGGGGGAGAAGATCATCAACTCGTATACAACCAGACTATAGGTGTGTTCTCTGAGACATGGGGAGTCAGTGGTAGAATATTAGAACTGGGCTGATGTGCTCCACTTTATTAGTGTTAGTGAGGACGCAGGCAGCAGGATTCTGGATCAATCAGTAATATTCCAGGTACACTTATACCAACACCGTGGTTCTTCATAATAATGTCACTGAACATCTCTACAAGGTAGTGTCAGTGCTAGAAGTCTGACTTGAGCCCGTTACGTCAGGCGGTCGTTTTTAAGAAGGTTTTTTAACTGTGAAAACAAACTTTTTGAAAAAAAAATTAATCCTACGGGTGTTTGGAAGATTTTGAATAGGCCTGTAATTTTCAATGACGGTTTGTCCATTTTATTCTGTTGTTATTTTTAATACCTGCATGAAGGCATCTGAAAATGTGGACGAGTTCATTATCTGAATGAAACCATAAGCTGTGCCAGACCAAACTTTCAACACAATAGAATCTAGGGAACACAGGAACATCGTAGTTTTTACTGTACTTAGTAATTTTATTAAGACAAATATGCATAAAACAGTCCCATGTTTAGATAGAAAGTCCACCTGACCGTGGACATTATCATTTTTGTACATTTTGACAAGATAATTAATTTAATAGTGTATTTACAAGTCAAGTATTCTGTAATTATCAGAGCTGCCATCTTTCCCTGCTTCTCCTTTAACAACACGACATAGAAAGATCTTCAAATCAGTTCAGTTCCTAAGTCAGTTCTATGCTCAATGTTAGTGTTGCAATCTGTGCATGAAACTTCTTCTAATATAACCTAGGCTGTGATTGATCTGGGCATAATAGTTGGGTGGTTTTTCAGCAGAAATAGAGGAGAAGCCTATGTGTGTCTGACTATGATGACATTTGCAGGTATATAATCAAATCTGACAGTTTGAAAGGCTTGCAATAGACCGTAAAAAACACCGTTCCAATGAGCAGGTTGTGTGTAACAAGCTGCTGGCAGAAATTTTCTACCTGATAATAATAAATTATAATCTGTAGAAAAATGAATCAAGCATTTAGCAAACGTGGAGTTGTTATTAGAGTTAGCATTCATGTCACCCGCTGTTCATCTTCAGATGGAGCAAACATGGTTAAAATAATACATTCTTGGTCATGCTGTGTTATTAGTAATGCAGTAATGCAGTAAATTATGTCTAATGTTGCTCCAATTTCCAGTGAACATCCGCTGGTGTACATTGTTGTCAATTTGGTAAAGTACCACGTCATTGACAGTGATTCACTTGCTATGCATCATCAGTCCATAAGAGCTGTGCCTGTTTTACCTGTTTACTTGTTTAATTGATTTAAGTATGTGTGCCCTTGTTTTCCTCTGCAGATTCCTGAGTCACTCCTGTAGCTCCAGCAGTAAACCAAGGCCCCCGCCTCAGGCTGCACGAAGGTGCGACTTGTAATCGATCATAAAATCAAAAAACTCATGACACGCTTTAGCTTAATTAAGATCAGATCTGGATCTGATTGGTTCCTTCACAGCAGCTCCAGATTTCAATGCTGTAGCCAAACACAGACACTGAAACAATTAGTTTCCAAGCAAATATCTACTTCAAGTCAAAGCTAATAGAGTCACTCGGGGTTTGTTGTTTCACTTGCTGTTACTCACATGAATGTGACCTCATTACCCGACTAATTCAAAATAGGTGTGGCCAACGCCGTAACACCAGGAGCAAGGTTAGTGTTGCAAATAATGCAGTTGACTCAGTTTCAGAATAGAAATGTTTTAATAATGGACAGGTATTGTTGTTAAGTGAAATGTCCCAGATATCACATGGAGTCTATTGTTAGAAGTCTGAGGTATTTCAGGTTCTTTAAGTTGTTATAAAACAATCATGGGTAACAATTATTGATTTTTACAATATTAAAATCTAAACTTCCAGCTCTAAGTTATCATGAATTATAAATCCTGTTTGTGATCAATAAATATAGTTGGACCAAAGTTATATGTTTACTCTTTTAAATAAATATGATTTTAATTTTTTCTCACGACTTTAATCCAAAGTAAATTCATACTTATATGTAATGGTAAAAACATATGAAAAAAACTTTTTTTTCAAACTGAAAATGAAGTTATAACAAAGGATATAAATTGTCTGTGGTCTTTGTTATAAGTCATACTTTTACTTTGCATGAATGCAGTTTCTTTTTTTGTCTGAAGGTGAAAAATGTGTTTCTAATCAATCAAATTTTATACTTTCAACCATCTCATACATTTAATTTCAGAGGAAGTAATAAATTAAAAGTAACAAATTGCAGATTTTTTTTCATTGGATCCAAAGTATCTTTCCTGTCAGTGTAGGTAGAGGTTACCTGCAGTCAATCTTTACAGCATTTTGGTTTTTTAATTGTCTCCTGAGGCCTTGATTACTTTAACTTCACGTCCAACAGGTTTTCAGCAGTTTGCTGTAAGTTGCCTGGCTCTAAAACCAGGAAAATTCTGTTGGATAAACGGCTAAATCAATCAGAAATAATGTTTTCGTGTGCTTTTTTCAGTGCATCTCTGGATGAAGGAAGTAGTGGAGTGACAGTGCTCAGTGGGCAGGTACAGAGGCATTTCATGCACAATTACACCTGCTTTGGTTCTTTTGTTTTTTCCACACTGGACTGATTTTGATATGAACTTTCTGGGGTTTCAGCCTTCCTCGTCTTGTTCTTTTGATGAAAGCTTGAAATCAGGACAATCAGACTGTGATCCAAACTGGCCCGAGGTTCCTCCTGTTCTCAATCAGAATGAAGATCGGAAGCGAAACAAATACCTGAGGAAGGACTACCTAAAGGTGCGGCAGACATTCAGCTCCATCCTGTAACTTGGTGTACCATTTCATAGAACGCAGATCATATACCTTGGTAATTGTTCCTTTGAATTCATTGTCTGAGTAATTATTATCTGTGTTTGCATTCATATTTTCAAGAGGCTGTAATATTGCAATTATGTCAGCTCTTACATTTAGTGCCAAAACGATGTAACAGTGTATAGGAAGGCAAGGCAAGTTTATTTATATAGCAAATTTCAGCAGCATGACAATGCAAAGTGCTGTAGATAATAAAGAGATAGATAAGTCATAGTAGAGGCATAAAGTCAGCATTAATAATTAAAGAGAATAAAAGTGAATAATTAAAATATTATTATTATTATTATATTAAAAGAAAAGATTTAATTATTTATAAAAAGTTGGACTTAAAAATATACCAATAATGTTTAGATTTCACAGTTAAGTCTGAACAAATATGTTTTAATCTGGATTTAAAGCAACCATTGCAGTTATCAATTCTACTAAAGGTGAATGAATACATTTTTTTTCAAGATCCTACAAAGACATTAGTCTTTTAATCCTGATGTTTTTTTAGGTGACAGGAGGCCGACTTTTTACTGCCTTTAACTCTCGTTCTTTAATCCAACAATGGTTACATTAACCATTGTTTTATTTCAATGGAAGAAAATTTTTGCACACCCATGCATTGATTTCTTCTACACTTTTACCAAATTGTCTGAATGGGTTCATAGTCACCCGATGACATCGTAAAGTACAGCTCGGTGTTGTCTACAATTTATATAAACTTCTGTTCTTATCAGTTATAATCCGAGGGGATTATGTAGATATTGAATAGGGGGGCCCATAGATGGACATTTGGGGAACGCCATGTGATTTTGGTTTTCTGTGATGTAAAGTTTACCAAGTCTCACACAAAAAAAGAAACTGTGCTTCATGTAGGATTTAAACCAGTTCAGAAACCTCAGGATCTATTAATCCCTACTGAAAAGATAGAGAAAATTATGTTGACAAAGGTTAAAGTTGAGATTGCTCTTAATTTGTGGGTGGCTTTTAAAAGAGCGGTTCTTGTTTAGCCCTAGAAGGACTGTTTTATGGTCAGCCGATGCCTCTCTCCTTTGCTCTGGTGTGCTCTTTCTCTCATGGGCTCCTCCGATCTACCACTCTCCTCCTGTGCTAACACTGCTGCCTCTTGTCTGCTTGTGCTCCCCTTAAAATTTGCCTGGCTAGCGAAAAACAATTTGCATACTCGGCACAATGATCCTTTCGCCGGTCGTTGATAAGCCGTTTAATTTATTTCTGTTCACAAGAGCTGCACCTACTTGGCGGAGTGATTGTGACAACAATAGTCCTATTTGATATCAAGGTCTGACATAGCTGACAAAATGCTGAAATAGTTTAACAAAACACATGGATAATTTCTAGCTTAAAAACCTATATCTTACTGAAACTACCCGTTCTATGGTACTTTACCGTCCGTTTCTCTTAGCGGGAGGCTCGGTGATGTTAGGGACACTGTTACATCTCAGCTAGAGACAGTGAACGTTTTACACGACTTCATGTCCAAAAACTTCAACTATCCCATTAAGTAGAAATGTCTGTATTAGCTCTATCCATGGTGGAAAGAACCTATTTCCATGTTGTACAAGGAGCTCTGATAAAGACTGAAGTTCCTTGGGTTGCCCGCTGGCGGTTTTTCAAGCCCGACAATAAATTTAGGGTCATCAAATCATTTTGTGTTAAATCCGCTGATGCGACCTAGAGAATCTCGGTCGCAGAGCGATGCTCTGGTGATCTGCTTGCTGGATGGCTCTCCCTCATCAACCCGCGCTCCAGTGCACTTCGGGTTAGTAAACAACTGAGCACCTGCCTCCTCTGCTGCTCTTCAGAAAAAAGTCTCCAACCTTTCATGACATGCCAGGTTAACAGGTAGAGACAGACAGTGGTTCTATGTGTTTGGATGATGGAAAAAAAAACAAACAAACCCTGTGACTCCCATGTTTACCAACAGATTTTTCCATTGGCGTTTCAACTGTGTCACCTTTTGTATTATGTGAGCTTGGGGGCCCCAACAGGCTTGTTATGCAGTTCAATTACCCTGTATTTCAATTCTTCGTGCTTATTCAGTTTCTCTCTCCCTTCTTTCTTCATCAGTTCTTTCTTTGTTTCCTCCCTAATTTTCTGTTCTTTATTCCTCTCTCCCCGGTGCTCTGTGGAGTTTACCAGAGACATGCGTGAGATTAACAGGCAGTTGCAACTGGGCTTTGGTAGATCTTGGCTTCAACCCACCTGTCAAATGTACACTAATAAAATAGATGAGCTTCTTATCATTAAAATCTCTGCGCAACATGTTTCGCATGAGCAAAAGGGGGGAGTACCCAGAAAAAGAGAGGAGATGGAAAACGCTTCTGTTACTTTAACAAAGGCTGCTGTACTGCTGTCAGACACGTTCCTTACTCAGAGTCCAAATAAGACAGAGGAGATGATGGTAGACCTTCAGAGAACATCACAACACACCAAGCTATCCCTCACCATTCTCATCAGCATTATGTGGCCTACTTTGGGTTCCCAGGAGCCACCATTTCTCATACATGAGATGGTTCTCACACAGAGACATTGAGCCTCAACGACGGGAACAGGTTGAAGGTCAGGGAAAGGGCAGGTAATGACTCTGCTACACATCCTGGACACAACCTCTCTGGATTGGATCTTTTAGATCAAAGCTACAAAGCACCATATTTATGATCCACAACAGGGTCAGTTTAAAACTATTGTCTGTTGATCTCTCCTTATTTCCATTTATCTTTATTCCCTTCCCTGTGTCTTTATTTCTTTCCTAAATAAATTTCTTTCTTTTCCTTATTTTCTTTCCTAAGTTTTTAAATTTATTTCTCCCTCATCGGTCCTTTATTTTTTCTTTTATCATGTTCTACTTTTTTCTTCAATGGGAATCTTTAAACGTCCCTAGAGGGGGTACTGGAGAGTTCTCCACCTGGGGACTCCCTTGTTCTGCTGGGGGACTTCAACGCTTACGTGGGCAATGACAGTAAGGCCTGGAGGGGTGTGGTTGGGAGGAACGGCCCCCCCGATCTGAACTCGAGTGGTGTTCTGTTGTTGGACTTCTGT
>JAUZNJ010036726.1:0-11739 GCA_034780135.1 Jordanella pulchra
ACAACACCCTCCTCTCAGCCACCTCCTCTACTGAGTCCAGAGGGCAGCCCAGGACAGAAGTGGCCTTCCTCACCAGCAAATACGATATTTAGAAAAATTCAATTCAGTTTATTTATATAGCGCCAAATCACAACAAGTCTCAAGGAACTTTAGTGAATCAATTCAATCGTATCACACAGTCAGTTTGGTTCAAAGTTTCTATCTAAGGTAAACCAGCTGATTGCATGGAATCCCCCTTTAAAACGACGGGGTATGTCGCTCTTACATACCGTCAGACGTCACTTCAACTCGCTGTCAATGAAACTGTTTTCCAGCTCTCTGTTTTCACGCAACCATTCCTGTCACATCCTCTCAGCACATCGGCTGATTTTTGTTGACAAGCTGTCTTTAAATTGACAAACAGAAAGTCCGTTCTGCATCCTTGTTAACAGTAAACAGTGTGAAATGATCCTGTAAGTCAGTGGTTTCTTAGGACGGGACTCTTTTACTGCACACCTGATTGAAATGATTGCATCACCTCCTCCTTATGCCACCATATATGATGGCGTCTGTTAATCACCCATTCATTGAAGTCTGGGGTGTGGCAGCCAGGAGGCGCCTGCAGCATGGAGACCACGGTCCCCGAGGATTTAGGTTTGGAACCATTGCTGTAAGTTTCAGATGCTTCCTGCTTGAACCCGCCTGATGCAGCGACACACAAGCCTGTAGATGAGATGTGCTGAAGTGCGACAGGTGTAGGAAATGCAGGACACCCCCCTCTGGGACTGGAGTTGGACAGCCCTGGTTTAAACAGATGTTATAAATGAGTTGGAAGCAACACATTCTTAAAGGATTATTCATCCGTAGTATGAAGGATTGGTTCACTTCTGTAAGGTTGTGTTCTTCCTGACTGATGCTGACATGTCTCTGAGTTGCTGTGGAGCCTGATTGTTTTTTTTTTTTGTCTTCCTGAAAGTTGAACAGATGCGGTTCTCTCAGTGTCACATTTCAGTGCTCTCTTTAAGCTTTTAAGAACAGCTAAAGTCATTATGCAGCAGGTGAGAAGCCTGAGATCTTCCCCGCAAACAGTCTGTTTATGGTTTTGACTCTGGATTATTCACACAGACAGACGAACACATCCAAACTGCACCGGTTTGTGTTTGGAAGATACTGATGGCAGATATCACACATCATTAATGATTGATGCCAGAAAGCCTTTGTTTCATCATGCATGCACTCATTTGCATTATGCATTATGCTCGCTTTGTTCAGATGAAGATGGGATCCTAACGTTTCATTTATGTCCGAAACATCTTGTCCATTCCAGATATTCCTGTTGCTAATGTGCTGCAGTTCAGATGATGTTTTCCCTGGAAAAGATCATTCCTCTCTGCTTTGTCGCTCTGTTCCTTTAACCGGTTGGTGCTCATATATAGTTAGCTCCCCTCCTGCCTCGGTTCTAAGGCTTATAGAGCAGCTCGCTCCTCCTAACCAGCATCTCACTCATCTACACCCATCAGGCAGTCTAAGCTCTGAGACGTATTTCTTTGGGTTGCTGGTTCTGATCCTGAAGGTTTTCTTTGAAACTTGTCCAGAACTGAAGTATAGAGTATGTTTGGCAGCTGTATGAAGCAGCATGGCTTCAGGCTAAGGTTAGCGCTCCTTCTGTCTGTTGATGGTTCAGGGTTAGGTCCTCCCAGCGGAGCCACAGCGGCTCACCTCCCACAGACGTGCTGACAGAGAGCAGCAGCGATGAGGACGGATCTCTTTCATATCTCTTTACCGTGGAAACGTGTGCTGGATGAACAAACCTCAGATTCTATCCATCAGAGACATGGATTCTATTATATTCCATGTTTTAAAAGCTGCAGCGGACAGATTTCCACCTGTTTTCCCCACTTGTTGAAAATGTTAATGTTTTAAATATATTGATAAGCAGCAACAGTCACTGAACTAAGAAACATGAAGAAGCAGCTCAGGAAATGAAACGGTGCCGATGGTTCAAATGTGCAGTAAATTAACTGTTAGATGCTGTAAAGCAGAACGTTCTTATCCCACATGTGAAGATAAAAGTCACCTTTTTAATTTACTGAACCTGGATTTCTTTTTCTTTTTAAAAGCAGATTCTACAGCTGAAGTTCACTTCTTCTCTGTAGGAATGTAGGAAGTGAGCAGCTCTGTAATTACCCCCGGGCCTTCGTATTTAAAGCCTCTCATTGGCCAACAGAGGGTGGATGTCTGTCCCTGACCAATAGCAGCACGTTTCCTCCTAATTCGGTGGTCCAGCCTCTGTGCCAGGAGCTGGAGGAGCTCAGAGGCTGGACAGGAGGAAAGGGAGAAAAGCCGAGAATGGAAGAAAAAGCGATCATCTCAGCTGCCCCCACCCCCAACCCTGCTACTGTCAGGGAGCCTGTCTGCACCACAGGGCAAAGAAAATCAGCACAGTCTTTAGCCGTCCATCCATGCATGTAATCTCTAAAAGCAGTACGGAGGTCGGTGCGTGTGAACGCAGCATCCTTTATATGAGGGGAGCTAGAATTAGACATGTACTTTGCTCCATGAAAGCAGGTGTGAGTTTCCTGTGCTTCTTGTTGTTTGAAGCTCCAAAGCTCATCATGTAAGCATGACTGTCAGCCCCTTCATTAAGACGCAGGAATGTGCAATCATCCACTGTGGTTTACTGTGGGATCTGAAACCACACGAGGGAGGGAGGGGAAGCTAATTCATCACTTTATGCTGGAGACAGTGTGGGTTTTACTTTACTGTAAATCTGAAAATGCAGTTATTAAACATAAAACCCACCTGACTGCCCCACGCTTTAAAGGTTTAGGTGTTTTAAAGCTGATTATTCTGGACCTTCTGTAAGCGGTTTGTTCTTTCATTTTGTAGGAGTTTGCTGCCCTGACCAAGGAAGTGAACATCTACCGGGAGCAGCTTCTGGAGAAGGAGGAGGAGATCGCCGAGCTGAAGGCGGAGAGGAACAACACCCGGGTGAGCAGCGTGTGGACATACCTGGCAAATTCCTGCCTGTTTCTGTTTGGACTGGAGATGGTTGTCATAACAGCATCAGCCTCCGTCTTCTAATCCAAAGCATTGTCCAAAACCCCCCATGTGAAAAACTGCTTAGTCATCAGAAATTTTCCACTACACACAACAAATCTGACAACATCTAACAGCTCTGCTGACGCAACACGTGGCTCCTGGTAGAGGACGCTACCGCTGACTGGTTATCGCTCTGATGTGTGTCCAGCTCCTGTTGGAGCACTTGGAGTGCCTGGTGTCTCGTCATGAGCGCAGCCTGAGGATGACTGTGGTGAAGAGGCAGGCTCAGTCCCCTGCAGGCGTCTCCAGTGAGGTGGAGGTCCTCAAAGCGCTTAAGTCACTTTTTGAACACCACAAAGCCCTCGATGAGAAGGTAAAACCAACGTCCTGTTTACCTGTAGGCTACAGAGAAATGGGGCCTCAAGACAACGGAATAACCAGAAATGCTGATGAAGTGAAGCTGGTTGGTTTTGTTTTTTTTTCCAACTAGGTGAGAGAGAGACTCCGTGTTGCTTTAGAGCGATGCAGCGCGTTGGAGGAGCAGCTCGCCATCTCTCACAAAGAAGTAAGAAAACCTTTATAGGAAAAACTCTCAAAGCTTGAAATGTTTGTTGTATTTTTGTGAGTTAAATTTGATCATGTTCAGGTTTAAGAGGGAAGTTTTATTCCTGACGGGAAAGTTCAGGTAAAATTTGTTTCTGCAGGTTAGTCCCAATGTTTGTCGTCTAAAGTAAAACACTGGAAGGACCAGCTGGATTATTGTTGAGTAAAAAGGAGCTCGGATGCTTATCCTTAAATTGTGGAGCGTTTCTCTGCGCACACAGAAAACCTGAAACCCTCCAGTCTCATCAGGACCCGTCTGCAGCTGCAAATACACACAGACCCAGTCCAGCTCCTATTATTCTGTCACAACCAGAATGTCTCTATTAAGTAGGAAAGGGAAGCATGGTGGAGGCTCCATCATAGTTTGGGATCCATTCTTTCATTCATTAATTATTTTGGAGATATTTAAAAAAAAAAAAACTTAGCAAAACAAAATTTAACAAAACTCTGTGAGGATTTTAAATCCCCACCAAACAAGAAATCATCACCAAGCACCTTCGGCTGTTCAGTTCTAACCCACCGTGCATTAAAGCATGAAAACCTTGGTGTCGGTTGTTCTGGGTTTGGGTTTGAAGCTGTGGGTCAAAACAACAATTGATGTTTGAGTGAAACTGCTGATAAAAGCAGAGTTTATTTCATTAACTTTTAGCTGCATCACTACTCTATGTAAAAAAAGAAAAAAAAAGATGGCCGCTTGTTTTCCAGGACAGGGAGGGGCTGCAGGTGCAGAATGGTTAACCTTTAAAACCTGTGCTACTAACAGTCCACCTGCTCCTCTTTATTTATCAAGAAATCTGTCAAAGAAATAGTTAGGAGTGAAATATTTTACCACTTTTTTAGAACAAGTGTAACTTTTAACACCTTCAAAGAAACTGACATTTTAATAAGTTATAACAACTTTTTAAGTATCAAATATGAACAGGTCCAAAATTCTTGACATGACAGCATTTTTTTGAACCATAATCCATATTGACAAGCATTTTTTTTTAATCCAGGATCATTTAATTTCTTTTAAGTCATTTCCTAATCAGCTCTTTTTTTCCCACCACAAAAACTCTGCACAGTGCAGCAACGGTTCAGAGTACCGTAATGTACCATATATCAGTGCAAAAAGCTGTGACTCTAAGCTTTTAGAATCAGTTGGAACGAAATCGATTGCACAAAGCCGTAGAAGAGTTACGGTGAGTCACAGAACGTGTCATTTTCCGTCGACGGCTCCGATGTTAAAGGGTTGAAGGCGCTCTGGATGGTCTGTTCCCAGCGGCAGCAGAGGAAGCTGTTGGCAGGTGTGAACTGGGTCTGCTGGTCATGAACATGAATCCTCCAACAACGTTTTAAACCAGTAAACTTATTGCTCATTCAAACTAGCAGCATCAACCTGTCAGGAAGAGAAGAAGCATAAAGGTCAATCAGAACCCAGTCTGGGCTGTTGGACTGTATTGAGTTCTTTATAATAAACAGCTGCACCCATTTCCTCACACGTTAGGAGACGTTAGACTGAGCAGAATCAGAACCGCTGCACCAACAAGCCGTCTGCATTCAGCTGCTCTTGGTGTTTCCCACAGCTGTCTTACCTCAGGGAGCAGAGCAGCCAGAAGAGAGGCCTGGCAGATGGAACCAGCGAGGTCAACCACACGTCTGAAAACCCCCCCAGCACCAACGGCAAGGTGAGGAGGTCCGCTGGGATCGACGGATTTGATTGGTTGATTTACTCCAAGCTTCAAGGGATTTACTAACACTGAGATGTGGCTTGTTGACACAGCGGTCCTCGGATGGTTCACTGAGTCAGGAAGAAGAGCCCGGTACCGGCTTTGGAAAGGTGGGTGAGCTCCAGGAAGTGGTGGACCGTCAGACAGCTGATCTGGGCCAAATGAAGGAACGCATGGCTGCCATGGTGTCACGCATCAGTGAGCTGGAGGAGGACCTGGACACGGCCAGGAAGGATCTGATCAAGTCTGAAGAGATGAACACCAGGCTACAGCGGGACCTGAGAGAGGTGAGAGGGACAGAACCAAACAGAACCGTGCCTGCTGTGCTTCTGGGTTCTTGACGCCGCCGTTTGTCCTGATAGTCTATGGCTCAGAAGGACGACATGGAGGAGAGGATCACCACCCTGGAGAAACGCTACCTGGCAGCTCAGCGGGAGGCCACCTCCGTCCACGACCTGAACGACAAACTGGAGAACGAGGTGGCCAACAAGGACTCCCTCTACAGACAGGTAGGTCCAGCTTAGGATGAGAATCGGACGGATCTGTTGGATGGAAGCTTGTTTGTTTCAGATGTCTGCACACAGACTTCCCACCGCGTCAGACTGAAAGAAAACACTGGGTTGTTTCTTTTCACGCAGTCACTGTGAAAGGAGACGTCTTCCTCCTCTTTTCTTCTGCTTTTTGTCTGTTTTTGTGTGGCTCTGAATGCTCTGTTCTTCCCTTCCTGCCCACCCATCTCTTCATCCTGTCTCCCTCTGCCTGTCAGCCCTTTTCTTTTCATTCTTTTCACTTCGTGGAGTCGACCGCTGAGGCCGCAGCATCACACAGACAGATGAGTCGCCATTATGTTTGCTAATGACTTCATTCCTCTCTCAGTCTGAGGAGAGAAACCGGCAGCTGCAGGAGAAGCTGGAGCTGGCCGAGCAGAAGCTGCAGCAGACCATCCGCAAAGCAGAGACTCTGCCTGAGGTGGAAGCCGAGTTGGCCCAGAGGGTCGCCGCCCTCACAAAGGTACACAAGCCGCCAGAGCAGTAAACCTGATTTTATTGGACCAAATCAACCTTAAACTAACGATCAACATACAGATCATTAGTTTAAGGTTAGATTTAACACCTGTGAGAAGCCTTAAAAATAACAGGACTTAAAGCGAGATGTTGGATTTGTTCCTGTTTAGTTTGAAATAAAGGAATATTTTGGTAAAACATGAATAGAAGGCGGCTTTAGTTCTGGAGACGATTTCTCTCCAAACCAGAACATTTCTGTAAACCTCCAACAGAAGAAGCAGCTGATTCCTTTGGATCAGTCATGGAATTCAGAGCCATACGTTTAAAAACATGAGTAGCTGAGTCTCCTTCACTTCTCAGCTGCCTTCTACCAACAAATGTGGACGTTTCCCTGTTGATCCCATTTGTCCTGATCTTATCATGCTGGGAGCTGCAGCAGCCAATAAGAGGAGGGACGAAGAGGGACGTGTGTTTAACCAAGTTTTAGACCCACAACGATGAATCTTTCCAATGATTGGGGCCTGTGGAGGATTTAGATGTAAAATAAAAATGTGTTGTTTTTTTTTTTTTGTTCTTACTGGAGCAAAGCGTAAGACATAAATAAGTTAAGCTTTATCCAGGATGGAGACAGTTTTCATAAATATGCAAATCAAATAACCATCAATATTATCAGAGTTTCCTTGCTGGCAGACGAAGCCGTTGTTTCTGTTCCTCCAGATATCAGCAGGCTTCTATTTATAGAACGCTGCTCCTGTTTTCATCCATTTATAGTTGGACTCTTTGTCCGGGAGAACGTCTGCTGAAAACTCAGCACCTTATTAGAGTCGGATGAGCTTCAACATGCATCCAATCTAAAACCTTTTCTCTCGTATTTATTAGAGCAGATAAAGCTTTAAACAGCAGAAGAAAAGGTTTGGATCTTTTTTAAATTAATCCTGCTGGGATTCAGTCCAGGAAAGTTTTAGCTTCTGTAAAGCTCTAATATTCCAATGTAATGGTTAAAGTGATGCATTACAATATAATAAATCTCTGTTTGTTTAGTTAATAACATTTCAGCATGTGAAAGCAAAGATCAGGATAAAACAGTTTTTTGTGTCAGTTTGTGGAGGTTCAGTCGGATCTGAATGTGGTTTTAAACTGAACTGGTTCAAAGTCGGATTGGTGACGTATGAATTTATCACAAAACCCAACTGCTGTGAAGGATTACAGGTGAAGAAACAGATTTATTGGTTATATTTTCTCCTTTATAAACACATTTATCTTTAAAAGATGAGTTTCTAACCTAATGGATCAGTTCATATTTATTTCTACAACTTCTAACCCTTTTTTTAAGCAGTTTATGTTTTTATTCACAGATCAGATCATTTTCTAACAGTTCTGATAATTTGCCATCATGCATATTTAATGAGTTGGGAGTCATTTCCTCAGTGGCTGCAGCTTAAAGCTCATGTATAAAACATGGCAGACAAGGACCGTCTTCCTGTCGCCATCTTCTGGATCTGCTCTCCTTTTACCGCAGCGTTTGCATTCCTCTTCTCTTCCGTCTCTCTGCTCCGTCTCAGTCTCTGGTTTTTAGAAAACAAAAGCCCCCCTCCCCCCTTGTTTAATCATGGATGTTCTCCTGTTTTCTCTCCAGCAGCCATGATTATCAGTCCTGATGTTACATGTTTTCTCCTTTCTGTCTGTGTCCTGCCGTTTTGTTTGATGGACACGCTGCTGCCGTCTTCATGTTGAATCCTCAGAGTGCTCTGTGTGGCTCTGATACTCTCACCAAGGTAGACCAGTCAAACGGACCGGGCCGAACACGGCGGGGGGGCTCTGTGAACTGAACTTAACCAGGTTAAAGTGGAGCTGTGTTAACAAGCCTCGATGATCAATGACCCAAAGTTTGTTCAGATGTTTCAAATTCTCTCCTGGTTAAGTTCAGTTTTTAGGTGAAGCTCTGGTGATTGGTTAACTGAAGCTGAATTTGGGGATTCTGCTGCTTTCTGGGCTTCATTTGCTTTTGATTTGTCAGAAGCGTTGGTTTGTGGTTCTGATGGGATCCGTCCTTGAATCACACTCTGCTCTCAGTGAACCGCTTTAGACCATTTAGTCTGGACTGTGGATAAAACCGGGTCGATACCTGAAGGCCTGGCTGCTGTTTGAGTTGATCAGCTGCTGTTTTATAAGAAGATTAAAGCTTGATTTCTGTTTGTTTTCCTTCTACGCCTACGACTCCATCCTTCAGAGGGACTTTAGCTTCATGCTAACAAACATGGCTGGTTTCCTCCGACCGGTTGTCAGCAGAGTCCCTTTGGAGGATTGATGATGAATCACTGGGAGATGAAGGCTCTGCTCTGTGGTCACTGTCAGATTAAAGAGACCAGAAACTGGAAACTTGCTTTACAGAGGTTGTTGTGTTGATATTTTCCTCTATGTCCAGGCGGAGGAACGCCACGGCAACGTGGAGGAGCGGCTGAGGCAGATGGAGGCCCAGCTGGAGGAGAAGAACCAGGAACTGCTGAGGGTGAGGAAGACCGACCTGCAGTTCGGTGCAGTTTGGGTGTTTCCTCCTGAAATCTGACGCTCCAGCAGCAGACATGAGGTCTGCAGGCTGAGGTTAAAACTGGCTGAGATTCTTTAGCTCTGATCATGAAAACCTCTTCAATGTAAAAGTGGAGCTTAAATATAGCTTCACTGCTGCTTTTACAAGCTTCGTCTGAAGGTGGTGAGTGATGAGTGATCTAAGGACCCAAAAAAGGAGGGAAGCGATAAAGAACAGATCAAACCTCAGCATGTTGTCAGTGATTTATTTGTAATTTATCTCTATCTTGCTGTGGATGAGAAGTGCCCCAGATGTTCTGTCCTAGCAGGCCACCGTAGATGAGTGGTAATCTTAAATGTTAAAGTAATCACCTTATTTGGTAATCAAATCGCTTCCTAGAATAATGGTACACAGACTCTAAAATGTTACTACATTCTGAAAAATAATCTCTTTACAGCAGTAATTATGAAAAAACTTCCAAAAGTTTCCATTGGAGATTGAAAATATGTATTTAATACATATATGGTTACATGTACGCAAGTGTTTTGGTCAGTAAGATTTTTAGAAAAGTGTATTTTTGTCAAACTATCAGTGCAGGGAGCTTTAAGCTGCTGCTGTGGTATTTTTCCTCCTCATTAACCACAGTCTGTCTCTACAATAGATGGGGTTTTCTTTTCTTTAGATATGGATGAATCATATTTAAAGTATATCCAGAGGATCCTCTCTGGTGTCTGATCACCGAGCCTGTCTGTAACCTGCTGTGGGCGGGGCCTAAGAGGACAGGAAGCAGCGCAGCATTGGCTGAAAGATTCAATCCATAATAGGCAGAAATGGCATTGATTTGTCCAAGGTTTCTCGTTGTCGTCATGAATAATATCTTTGTAAGCAAAATGTTTTTTCTTATGGTTGATGAATATAACTCTGCATAGACGTTAATACTTCTGTGGGTTTCCTGTGTCTGTATTTGCAGGCGAGGCAGCGAGAGAAGATGAACGAGGAGCACAACAGACGGCTCTCAGAGACGGTGGATAAGCTCCTGTCAGAGTCCAACGAGAGGCTGCAGCTTCACCTCAAAGAGAGGATGTCTGCTCTGGAGGACAAGGTGACTCTTTCTGTATCTGCAAAGTTTGGTCTGCATGGAAATCCTAACATGTCCTGACTGTCCTCATTTCTTAAGTATCATCTGCTAAAAAAAAACAATGAAATGAAAATACTGGTAAAAAGGTCTTTAGAAAACCTGGAGGGCTTGTTGATCAGGACCACCATGAAATACTGCAGCACAGTCTACCTTCCTAGAACAAGCATCCAGCCTGAAGGCATTTTTAAATCTGCAAAAATTGTTTCAACATGTGGGGAGATTGCAGGTTTCTAGGTTGCCTCCTGACCCATTGCTCTGTCTGTCCAGAACGCCCTGATTAGAGAACTGGAGCACACCAAGAAGCTGATAGAGGAGTCGCACCATGAGAAGGTGAGGAAACGCTTGGTTTACATAAAATAGCTGCTTCTTTGTAGGGTTTTAGCATCCTGTGTTTCCTCCTACAGGAGCAGCTCCTAATCCAGATCGAGACGATGAGGGCAGAGAATGAGCAGGGCAGGAGCAGGAGTAACTCCTTACTGCACGGGTAAACGGCTCAGCCGTCAGCATCAGCTGCTTCCATCTCTTTTGCTTCAGTTAGTTGTTTTTTTCCAGGCGTTCCCAGCTGGGCAGCACCCCTGACTTCAGGTACCCCGTCTCAGCGTCCTCCATGATGGACAGCAACTCGGAGCATTATGGCGGCGCTCTGGTTCTGAGGCGACCTCAGAAAGGACGGGTGGCGGCGCTGCGGGACGAGCCGTCTAAGGTGAGCGCCGTCTTGGTCCCTGGCTGCTGCGTAAACTCAGCATGTGGGATCAGAACCGAGCCGAACCCAGAACAGGGAGTCTGTTTAAAGTTAAGATGCACATTAAGTCTGCTTCAGATGCTGCTGCCTGCAGCATGTGTGACCCGTTATCTTTCCACTTTCCCTGTTACTCAAATGTTGGAACTCTTTCTGATGGTTTTCCTCTTTTCTGCTTCTCTTCGTGTGCTTCCTCTGTGGACCTCAGCGACATGTAAGTCAGTCTGCTTGTAACACCGTCAGCGTTGTGGTCTGTCTTCACACTGTTTAACTTCTCATCCCCTTCCTGTTCCGTCGAACAGCTCTGCCGTCCCAGATGTAGTGACCTCCTGCTGTCTTTGTCTTGAACGTGAATCCAGGTGCAGACTCTGAATGAGCAGGAGTGGGAGCGCATGCAGCAGGCCAACGTCTTGGCTAACGTCGCCCAGGCCTTCGAGAGCGACATGGACGTCTCGGACCTGGAGGAGGACCGGGAGACCATTTTCAGCTCGGTGGACCTGCTGTCCCCCGCTGGTCAGGCTGATGCTCAGACGCTGGCCTTGATGCTGCAGGAGCAGCTGGACGCCATCAACAATGAGATCAGGTTTTTATTCTGACTTCATCGGCTTCCTGGTTTTTTATTTAGCAAAAGTTCTGCGGATTTTCAGGAGGTTCTTCAGAGCATTTCCTTTGATCATTGATGTCTGATCTCTGGATCAGTTCGGTCCAGAAATCCAAGTTTTTTCTGTCCGATTCTGCTAATGCTAATAATTTTTGATTAAGTTCAGTGTATTCATAAAACACCAATTCACAACACACATCATCTCAAGGCTCTTTACAGAAACAATTCAAGCAGATCAAACAGTCAGATTGGTTGAACGTTTTCTATCTAAGGAAAACCAGCTGATTGCATCAAATCATTGACTCGACAGCAATCCCTCGCACTAAGCAAGCATGTAGCAACAGTGGAGAGGAAAAACTCCCTTTTAACAGGAAGAAACCTCCAGCAGAACCAGGCT
>JAUZNJ010036727.1:0-11739 GCA_034780135.1 Jordanella pulchra
AATCATACATTGTATTTTTCTGGATTTTTGTTTTAGATTCCATCACTAACAGTTGAAGAGTACCTATGATAAAAATTTAAGTCTTCGACATGCTTTGCAAGTGGAAAACCTGAAAAATCAACAGTGGATCAAATACTTGTTCTCCCCACTGTATGTACATCATACATTGCAGCTCTTGCCTCCATCAGTAGTTTTTACTGACTGTTTTCAGATCAAATGACTTGTCTTTAATATTTATTATTATTATTATTTCCTTCAGTAACTGTGCAACCACGGGAATTACAGCTCGTAGTATTTATTCCCCACTACGTGCTCTCGTACACAAAGTTGGACCGCATGAAGTTTACAAGAATCATTTATGATCATTTACAAGCATATTCAAGTAAGGAACGTTTGTTGAATCTGACGTGTTGTGTAAAAGCTCACAGTAGGAGGAAAAGTAAGAGAAATGTATGTCAAGAGCACAATAAAATGTTGTTGCATGATCCCCAATATGTGTAAAACGTAAAATTATATAAACTAAACAAGAATATGGTTGTACTGAAACATTCCTACTAATTGATGTATACAATATTTCAAATATCATTACCGATAAAAAAACCAAAATATAATATACTATATTTTGTATCTTCATCTTTCAGCTCCTTTAAAAAATAAACAAGTAAAACCTTGTTTATTTAATTAACAACTTACAGCAAAGTGTTTATTGCTTAAACACAATACTAATATTATTTTTCTTTATTTGATTATCCCTGGTGGTCTGAAAATATTTTATTCAAAGAAAGAGCATCCTGTGAAGCAGCTTTCTGATTCAGACACTTGATCCATGGCATGTGCCTGTTGACTGACGGCTCCCCCCAGACCAATGTAAATATTTGTTATTGATTGCAGTAGGATCACCTTGTATTTTTTTTAGCTGTAAAGGTCAGGGGAGGAACTACAGTAAAATGTTGCTTTACACTCTGTTTCACTACATTGCAATGTGATCACTGGCAGCTCTACAGAGTCTGTCACACTTGAAGGACAGTTGTCCCAACAAAAGTTTACATAAGTCTCCTCAAACAAAACAATTTGCCAAGTTGAAAATCCCAATTTAATATGAGTAGCCTTCTGGCTGACTAAAGGTTCAGAAGAAAGCGGCAGAAACAACAACAACAACAAAAAAATAGAAGCATTATCACTGATCCCCAGATAAACGTGAAGATAGATATACATTTACATATCTGAATAATATGTTTGTCATTTTTTTCTGTTGATAAGTTATGCACATCGATTCTTACAATGACTAAATCTATAGATATGCATGCAAAGAAGCATGCCAATTATTTTAAGATTCGCCTGCAACAGTTTGTGTGACAAGAAAGGTGGAGTAAAAATCGTTTTTAAAATAAAAAATGTTTCCCAAAAAATAAATAATGTTGATGTAAACATTAGGGTCATAAAATCTCCTGTTGCAGTAATCAACACCTGCCCAAGTCACAATGACTGAACACACACGCCCACATCCAACTGACAAGGCTGCGCTTGTCACTTTTTCATCTAAATGAATTTAGCTGAGGCAGGTTGGTGTGGTGCTTAATGGAGCGATGCAGAGTCTGCTTCTGTACCCCCTGTGGACACGAACCTGTGCACGTGCGCTCCAGCAGGTACTGACGTCATTAATTGCTAAGAGCAGATTGCTGTTTTGGGGGCATCTAGATCTTCACTTTTCTAGCGAAACCCTTCAACGCAGACGCATGGTAATATTGAGACTGAAGCGAGCTCTGCTGCAGCTGCTGCTTTTGGTGAAGTGAAGATTTATATTGTTCCTGGCATTGAAGGAAAAAAAAAACAACAACTCTTTAAGATATTGACTGATTAAAGGTTCTCTAGATTTGACAGAATTTATTCGGAAAATATTGATTTCAGGTAAGTTTTATTTATTCTTCAAATAAGGCATCAATATTCCCCTCTAAGCGATGTAAAATCGAAATGTTTAAACACGTATGAACAGCACGTATAAAGCTTGTTTTTTTCCATAGACAGAATGAAGAAATATATTTCTATTTTCCTAATATAGCCTAACGAATTCCCGACATTTCAGTTGAATACAACAATTTGATTAGCTGTTAAATTGTATCAATGTTACGTTATTCTGCTGCAATTAATGTTTAGACAGATGTGCAACTGCACTGAAGAAATAACATACACTTAACCTACAATTTTTATAGTAATCATTCACATATAAGTATTATAATTAACAAAAGTTCATACCTTAATTAACATTTCCTCCTTTAGCCAATTACAATATTTAATGTAAATAATTACTATAATAATTGTAGGTTAAGCAATTGTTAATTTTCTTTTCACTGTAAAAAAAAGATGTTTCTTTTTTTACATGAACCTTTGGATTGCATTCTTGAAATATAAACATATTATAAAAGACTCCTGCATCCAAACCGTTTTGAGTGAAGTCAACTTGTAAAAATGAATATATGTCAAAAATGTTTTGAATGCTTTTTACACATGATTTTGCATGATTTTTTTTTTTTTTTGGTTGAATCAAACTTTATACTGAAATATTCCACAGAAAACATTGTTTCCTTAGTTGCTGATTATCATGTTTATTATGGATGATAAACTTATTAAATCACAGTTCCATAACTATGTCTCACTAGAAGTTCTGGAACTATAATCACATTTCTAAGCAAAAAGAGACAATCTAACATTAACAAGTTGAATGGAATTTGTAGCTTAGAAATGAACCAAAAAAAGTCTGGATGATGAAACCTTGGACCTGCTTAGCGGTTGACCATAACATCTAGGCACCTTCTATGCCTATAGAAATACCAAAACTGGAAACAGGCATCTGGTAGCTTTCCAACTCAACCTAATGCACTAAGGCTATATGATTAGTGAGATCTATGAAAAAAGCCAAAAGAAAATTACCATTTACTTTTTGTGTATGCTTATTTTTTTATTTTCTACTAGTCTAAAATAAGTCCCATAGTTAAATAAAAGACATGATATCTGTAATATGTGGCCTTATGAAAACCAAAATCTACTTTTAGATGCTGATTTTGGCTGAAGGCATGGCATTCCACTCCAGCATACCTGTGCCTCTGGATATAACTGTGGCCGTGGTCTACTCTGTTTTTGGTGAGTAAGTCTGTAGAATTTTAAAGCTAATTTTGCCTGTTTTTAAATGATCATTGAACAGGCCAATAGCTGAGTTGATAATGTTTTAGATTAATTTTCTGTGAGTTCTGCTCAAGCAAGAATGAATCACAGCATGAAAAAAATACAGCCCAACATGAAGCTTTGCTGATTCATTTTGGCTATAAGTGTTGTGAATTCAACCCTTATTTTAAAACACCATGTGATATCTATTTAACATTCCATATTGTTTTAACTGTAATAGAAGTGTATTTATTTGTCTTTTGTGTTGTTATTTGACTCTTGCTTCTGTTTAGTCACCATAGCTTAAATAAGACAGAAGCTCATGTAATATTATCTGACAGCAAGAAATATCCCTGATTACAAATTATTAAAATTAAAGAATGAAATGCTAGATTAAAGATAAAAAAACAATGCCAAGGTTAACTTTCATCTTAGGTTTTGATCTTGGTTTTGTCTCTAAGAACAGCTCATATTCACATTCCATATGGCTAGATATGCAGTTTGCTTAGCTGAATATTGATGCACTGTACTCTTTCCAGAGGTTTAATACCCCCTGCTATTACCTTTCATGCAGGCCTAGAGAAAGTTTTTTTAAATGTCATGGTCTAAGTATTTAACAATTAAAAAAATCATATATGAAGTTATGATGCATCATGTCATAGTAGTGTGATCTCTAAGCTACCCCATTTTAATCAGTGCAATTTTTTCCAGGGATTTTGAATCTGACTTTGCAATTTTGTTCATTTATATGCTTTCAAAGGGGAACAAAAGTGCCTATAAAACTAATTCTTTAATTTGTACCTTTCAGGAATAGAATGTTCATAAGAAAAAAACAAGATGTTTCAAAACTCATTAAAAAAATATATTTTTATCGGCTTCAGATTTGCTACCTTCGGACTGAGCCAGGCCGGAAGGTTTCCTAGAAAGCATGACATTTTTGTTTTTCTGTTTTGCAGGAATATGTTCACTATTTGGGAATACTACACTGCTGTATATCTCCTACAAGAAAAAGCACCTTCTGAAGCCTGCAGAGTATTTCATCATCAATCTCGCTGTTAGTGATCTGGGTCTCACCTTGTCACTTTACCCCATGGCCATAACCTCAAGTTTCTACCACAGGTAATGCTCTTAGCATACTATATAGCTTTGCAATAATGTTAAAAACTAAACTATGGAATATAGGTTTTCTTGTACCTCCAAAATTAGATACCTTCAGGCCTTTCTTAGAGATTCTCTCAACATAGCAGGGCTGTTTAATGCCTGCTTTATCAACCCTATGATTGCCAGCAGGTTCACAGTTATGGAGCAACTCTTTTGTATTTCCTAACCTGCTCCCTCAAATATCTTTTTATGGTTTCTGTTTTTCACTATTTTCTTTTTTATGCAGGTGGCTGTTTGGGAAAACATTATGCTCCTTATATGCATTCTGTGGCATGCTGTTTGGCCTCTGCAGTCTCACCACGCTAACCCTGCTAAGCATTGTGTGCTTTGTGAAAGTCTGCTATCCCCTCTACGGTAAGTTTTTCAAGGAAACTATATTTGCCACCTATTATGATTGGTCATCATCACTTCCCTATAAGTGAAGAGGCCAGTAGTTGTTTTGTTGATGGAAATAGAAAATAATCCCTTGGTGGAACACATTAGCCTTTCTTTGTGACTGTCGAGTAAAGTGCCTACAGTCGATAAAAGTTACTTGTGATGCTGTTTAATGCTGTGTGACGGTTCTTTAATCTTGCCTGAAGAAAGTGTGATTTGTTTAACCTCACGAAAACACCTCTGTAAAACATGAGTTTTGTGAAAAAGAAAGAACAGACTCCTTTTTTTCCCTTTTTTTCCTCACACATGATGTTTTAAATCTTAAACCATTTTTAACTTAAGACAAGTCATTGTACATTACAATAAAAGGCAGTTTGATTTTAGGTCAGAAAGTGAAAATATTTTTTTAATCATGTATTTTGAACATAGTGAAAAATGCAGGTATAATAAGAAAACGTAAAAAAACAATAGTATTTCATTTCTTGAAAGCAAAGTAGGAAGACATTTAAAGTTTTTAAGTCCTACCCCTCAAATACAGGACTACAATTGCAACAAACTTAAATGAGAAAAAACTGAAAAAACTATGGTGGTTGGGAGGATATAAATGCTATGCAAATAATTGAATTCACAGTAAAGTCAATAAGTCTCGTAAACACAAACATGAGACTAGGGAACTACTACAAAGAAGAAATGCTGCAATCACAGAAAATAGAGCACCAAAGAACAAACACCATGCAAACACAAAAAATAAACAGCTGATAACACACAAAGCTTCTGAAGAAGACATGGTGTAAGTGGCCAAAACAACTGCAAGATAAGCAATGCTATAAAGGAACGCTGCATTACAGAACCGCTACAGACCACATGGGGAAGATGATCAGACCATCCACTCATATGGGACCAGGCCCTTAATAGAGTCTCTTAATAGAGACATGAACAGGATGCTCAGTGTATTTTCCTTTCTCCTAGTGTCATCTGGATGGCATAACAAACATATTTTTGTGTACACACAAAACTAGACCTGAAATCTGTATATACCACTTTCAACAGAAAGGTTCTCATATATGAAAAACAAACGTGGCGTGGAAATGTGTGGTCCTTCACACTAACTCTCACCCATGCATACACATCTTTTTGAGGTAACTGAGAAAGCACACAGATGTAGAGATGTTGAAGCCAGAGTAGGTCATCTCAGACATTCAACATTACTTTATATAAAATGTTAATCTTAGATCGACGTAATTATAGGCATCCAAGAAATAAGTATAATCCATGCTCTCACTGGTACTATATAGGATGAACTGTCTAATATATATAAAGCCTATGAGCAGCT
Organism: Jordanella pulchra; assembly: GCA_034780135.1. Lineage (NCBI taxonomy): Eukaryota > Metazoa > Chordata > Actinopteri > Cyprinodontiformes > Cyprinodontidae > Jordanella > Jordanella pulchra. The sequence goes on from JAUZNJ010036727.1 coordinate 6,029, forward strand.
CAGATCCTTAATCAAAGTGCAGACAATATTTAAATGTTTTCTCGCCTTCACATTCCTCTCCACAATGATCAGCCAGATGTGCTACACCATTGCACATAAATTCAACAAATTTTGAGGTATTCACAACAATTGCTGGAAACATTTTAATACTGTTGTGACTGTATCGGTGTACAATACATGCTGCTCTGCTGGATGATGTTTGAAAAGGTAGAATTAGGAGATTTCCTGACCCATGGTGATGACTGACGTTTCAGCTGATCCGACTTTCAGATTATTGCTCTTGGATCTTTGTGCTTCCTGGTCTGTATAGTTGTTAATTAAAAGGTCTGTTCACAACCAAAAAAGTAGAACTTAGCTGAGATAGCACATATATTACAGCCAGTGGAAAAGCACAATAGTGCCTGCTGCTGTATGTACTTGTTGATACGATCAGTTCATGTCATTCTATGTTGCTATTCATAATACCTCATTTTTGATCATTATTGCCAGTTACTGCAAGACCTTATGACAGTTGGCAGTTCTCTTTCACATAAAGCCAGGTTTGTTAAACTAGTTTTTTATCCATTAATACATTAAATAATTATACAAATTTTATGTATATCTCCCTGAACCCCAACCAACCTCAGCAGAAGGCCGTTCACAGAGAGCCTGATTCTGCCCAAGGTGTCTTCCTGTTAAAAGGGAGTTTTTCCTCTCCACTGTCGCCACACATATGTTTGGTGTGAGGGATTGCTGCAGAGTCAACAACAGAATACATGTGAATATCTGTTCAGGCTACATGCTCATCAAGGGAGATCTGATTGAATTGTTTCTGTTCTGTTTCTTAAGATGGCATGCGCTGCAAACTGGTGCTATCTAAGTAACCTGAACTGAATTTAAGTGACAAAACTGCATTATGCATTGTTAAGTTGCATTGGTATTGTGATTATCAATCCATATAAAAACCACAATTATTCCAACAGATCTGATCACTTGTTTGCCTTTTATCAAGCTAAAGAAAACTGTCTGATATTGGTCTTTGAATATATAAAATGTATAGTCCACATTTGTTTGCATAAAATTTAATATCCATCTTGCCACAACTTGCCTGTTTTTTTTAATTATAACTTCTCAATGTTAGAACACCTATTCATGGTTACTCTCTTGAGCAATAAAGTAGGTTACCTTAACAAAATGTAATAATACTTTAGTTTTATATAAGAAGACCATGCACAAAGCTTTATGGATCTTACAATGAAAAATTCAATATATTGTTTGCACACATATAGCCAGTGTGTGTAGACACTTGGCATAAATTGTGAAAAAGATTTTAACCAAGGTCTTCTCTTCTTTCCGCTTATAAACATAATAATTGATCTTTGCTTTAATGAACCTCCCTGCTGGTTTAATATTGCTACACGATAGGTGAAATGTGCACCAGTCTTTTTCATTAAAACAGGTTAATGTGAGCAAAGAAGATACAAATCACAGTAATTATTTGAGAATCCAGTAATTGTAACTTTTTTTTTACCTTTTAACAATTAGTCTACACAACTTTTTATAACAGTGAAACATATGGGGCTAAAAGAGTCTTAATATTCACAAATACACACATGTGATCCACACATGCACAGTGCAAAATGCACACATGCACACTAGACGCTTGTGATGCTTTGTGATGCAATTTTTTTTATTTAGAAGCTACTTGTGGTCTGTGAACGTCACTGCTGTAGTTTGCGGACTTTTGAGACTCTTCTGACTTGACTCTGTACATAAATACATATTTTTTAACGAAAGGATTTGTAGCCAGTCAGATATTTACCTTGTTTTAACCCATCATAGGAACATACCCCAAGTGGGCAAGGATTTATTCAAAAGACAGTCTCATGAACGCGTTCGCACAGCGCCATATAAAAGTAGTGTTGGCACGGCTGGGCCAGTGGACATCAAATTACTGAGACCCCAACATGGCTTCTGGCAATGATAGTATAGCGATAAGTTAAACACATAACTTTATATGTCTAACGAGTAACCCTTTGTTTTAAGGTATGGTTTAATCATTCATTTGTTTAATTGTTTTATAAGATAGCAAGCTAAGCAGAATAGCTATGCTAGCGTTTTTAGATTGTTTGACCTTACAGAATAAAAACAAAATCAGAACAATTATGGGTTTTCTATCATAAAGCAATGCTTAACCATAACCAATAATGATTAAACAATATCTTATAACAATGGGATAATCAAAATCTATGAAGCATAATTCTTTAATAAGTCACTGTCCATCAGCAGATATGTTATTTTGATTTCATATCTTTTTTACATCCCCTATTTACTGTCTAATTTGTCCCTCAATTCAAGCTTCAAATCATTTTGCAAAGTTGACTAAATCTCAACAATCCTGAACTGCAAGAATAGATTAACTGCTGTTCTTGCATTATAACATCACTTCATGTGCATTACAAAAGGAATGTTTGACCTCTTATGTTGTTTTCCCCCACCTTTTGTTACATTACAACCACCAATATTCCATTCACCATGTTTTCAAGGACTGCAAATAATATTGAGACGCTTCAATTTCAAAGAGACAGGAGGGTGAGCGGAGTCTCATCTTCAGTCTCTGTTTGCAAAGCCGAAAGAGACATTCCATATACATCTCTGCAGAGAGATCCTTCAAAAATCAAGCCTGAAAAATTGTACTATGGAAAAAGGTTTTAGGATTTTGAGCACACTATCAACACTATCCTTAACATACACATATCTGTGTATGTTAAGGAGCAAGTTGTTGTTTACGAGTTAGGATAGGATTGTAAGGATAAACAAAAGACAGTCTTCAAAGACATGTTCTCATCAGTAAATAATAATAAATCAGTTTGCCTCAGCCCCATCTCATCATAACTGCACACAATTGAATCAGGAATAGAAATGTTCAGAGACAGTGACAGACGATATATTTACTCCCCCTAGTGCTGACAAATAGTAATAGCACCAATAACACAACATGGCTCGGTCATTTTCTGGTCTGGAAAATTGGACTATTGCAATTCCATTAGTTCCACAACCTTGGCATACATGTGCAGTGACGTACATCTCTGTTGAAAAATGTAACACTACCTTTACTATATCTGACTTAGGAAATTGTTCAGCTGGTTGACATTTTTTGACCCATCATTCCAGTCCTTTTTTTCTTTTTTAAATAATGGATGATCCAGCTTTGCACAAAGTTTCTGTTTGACCTCAAACATATACCTTATATAAAAAATAGCTACTTTCATGCTTAAGGAGCTGATGTGATGCTATTTGATTAGGGTATAGTCAGTAAAGCATTATGGGTTCTCCCTAAAATTAGCGTTTTGTTTCTTCAAACTTTCACAGCTGTTATTTTAATACTTAACATATGTCTCTATGCCTAGATGGATGTGACTGGGGTCATCTACCAGCCAAAATATTCTAATAGTATGAAATGAAAAGGGTCATAAAATATATTATCTCTAATGATTATTAATGATAAAGGTATACATAACTAACTACAAATGTGCTCTGCTTTGACAGGAAACAGGTTTAAGCCTCTTCATGGCCAGCTGCTCATCGCCTGTGCTTGGGTCTATGCACTGCTCTTTGCCTGCTCCCCACTAGTCCACTGGGGAGAGTACGGACCGGAGCCTTACGGCACCGCCTGCTGCATTGACTGGCGCTTGTCCAATAAGCTCAGCATAGCCCGCTCATACACCGTGGCGCTCTTTGTTTTCTGCTACATCCTTCCATGCTGTGTAATTGTTGCGTCATACACAGGCATCCTGGTCACCGTGCAAGCATCCAGGAAGACCATGGAGAAGCATGCATCAAGGCCAACAAACATGAGCAGCATCCAGATAATTATTATCAAGGTAGGAAAAAAACTAAGAAATTATCAATGAAGTAAACTTGACTTCTATTGAGACTGATTTACTATTTTTCTCCAGTTCCAGAGTGCTGCATACACTAAAATACTACAAAACTAAATTCCTTCTAATTCCTTCCTTAAAATGTTTTATTCAACAAGAATAAAACATGTTTATTCTTCAAAAGACAAAAAATCATTAAGAATAATTTAAGCAGTGTATTAAATCCTCCTAGCTTGCAGTAACCTCCATATGTAATTACAGGCATCCCTAGTAAAATATTTAAGGCATTCTAAAAATTCACATTTTTATAGTAATTTTTCACGCCAAAGAAGAAGAAAAAAGACCCCTGACTGTAATTTGATTAATTGTCATTAATTCTCCTGGAAAACAAATCAAAGAAACCGACCACTTATCCCTTTAAACACTACCTTCTTACTGGTAGGACAACACTCAGTCTTTTTCTTGAACATTTCACAAAGCTGAAGGACAGAGAAAGATCTTTGACTATTCCTCTTTTCATAATCTCTTATGCTTTTCTCTTTTCGCCTCCATCCAAAGCGTATCTATCAGATTAAGATGTAGAAAGTGAAACAGCTATTGAAAAATGGTTGAACCGTGTCTTTATTATTTGTTAACCTGGTTATAATTGTAGTCATGCTGAAAGATCTAAATACAACACATTACCGACCACAACACAAAATTGTATAGTTATGAAAGTGTACAGTATAATACATTCCAACAATGTTTCTAAGTCCTTTATACCAACAAGCTGTGCCATAGCATCATAGATCCTCCAATGTACTTCAGATTGTATCTATGAAACAAATCCACATTACCATGCTCTATTTCATCCCAGATTCACAGAGTTTAAGCCAAAACAAGTTTCTGGTTAACATTGAAAGAGTGTTTACAATACCCCATATTTTTTTTGCTTTTGACCGCCAGACACCTGCTGCCCCATATTGTGTATAGAATGTGAAATATCAGCCCACTTCACTCCAGCTCTTGAGAAGTAATCAAGATGAACCTTGTTTGATTTTACTATTCTAGAAGTTTAACATTTCCATGAAATACTCACATTCTTTTGTGTTTTTTTTTTCAAGCTAAGTGTTGCTGTCTGCATTGGCTTCTTTGCGGCATGGAGTCCATATGCTGTGGTTTCCATGTGGGCCGCCTTCGGAGAAATAGAAGACATCCCTCCTCTTGCATTTGCAATGCCTGCTATGTTTGCCAAGTCATCAACCATCTACAATCCAATCATCTACCTTATGTTGAGACCTAATTTCCGCAGAATAATTTGGAGGGACTTGAGTACACTATTTCAAACATGTCTGAAAGGATGCCTCGTCTTTAAGGCCCAAACGAAGTGTTGCCGAAAGCCAAACATCATGCTCAGACATCACATATCCCACAGACAAACAAACCAGTTCCCTTTATCTATCTCTTCTACTCAGCCACCTCTAGTAACCCTAAAGGATCTCAGGTGCCAGAGATGTATGGGCAGTTATGAACGCTGCAAACAGTATCCTCAGATTTGTGGAACTGCTCATCTACCCACCAACTCAGACTCATCAATTGAGAGAGAAACCCCAGTTTTGGAAACAATTGGCCAGATGTGTGAGAATGAGCCTCCTAAGAAGCCCCTAATGGCCACCATAAGGACTTCAGATACAAACTATTTCAACAGTAGTTTAGAGGCGGTTCCAAGGCACACGAAGGAGGCTTGGCCCTGATAATATTTTTATATGTGACATATTTTAAATATCTAGAAGTAAGCATAAATCCATCCATCCATCCATCCATCCATCCATCCATCCATCCATCCATCCATCCATCCATCCATCCATCCAT
>JAUZNJ010036728.1:0-11739 GCA_034780135.1 Jordanella pulchra
CTTCAGAGGCTCATAAAGGCCGTTACTAAGTCAGCCTTGAACCACCTGGAGAACATTTCCAGGATTAAAGGATTAATCCTGCGACCTGGATCAGCTGAACGGCTCCCATGTTTGTTTCTGAGCAGCGTTGGGTTCAAGGAAAAGAAGAAACCTTCTCTGATGTTTGTGTTTTTCTGTTTTTTTCCGGACTGTGAGAACAAGTTGCTCCAGATTCTCCTCACGTGGATGAAAGGTCACTGTGGATATTTCCACAGACCTGTTCCCAGCAGAGAACCATAAATCCAGTTCATTCCCCAGGTGGAAAACCAGTAAAAATCCCAACATCAGAACAAACATCCAAAGTGTTTCAGGTGTTTTTATGGAGACAATAAAACCTGCTGAACTTTTGCTCCAATATGACGTCATAAAAACGTCTCTTATCAGCTTGGTTCTGGAAAATTCCCCCCGATCCTTCTGTTCTGACCTTAAAGCTCAGAAACAAAACGTTCGGACCGCTTGGATCAGGAAAGAGAAGCTGCTGTGACGCCTCCTGCTGAGGAGGGTAGCGGCACATGCAGCTGAGTCAGAGCCTCCGAGAGAACATCCTGCATCAGGCCCGGCGCAGCGATAAGAGGCTGACTCAGAGGAAAAGCTCTGACAGTCTGATCCATGTGCTGCTTGTGCAGAAGCTTCTCACTGGCTCTGAACCGGACTCCAGAACCGGAGTCCAGAACCGGAGTCCTGGTGCCACCAGTTCATCAGATTATTTCAGTTCCTGCTGGTGTTTCTTCTCTCTTGTGATCTGTAGTTATTAGTTGGAGCTCTAGTTGAATGTGGATCTTTCCTCAGACGTCCTCTCAGTCCTTTCATCTCCTTTCCTCCTCAGTTCCTCCTTTAATCTTCTTCTGTTCCCAGGATCTAAGCAGTCCTTTGTTTCTGTGTTTTCTTCCTGGTTTATTTTGGTTCAAGCATCTCCAATCATCTGGATGGAGAACATTTCCACCTGCAGCCTCCAGACGTGTCTCTGGGTCAGAGTCTCTCGGTTGGACCCGGTTTGACCCGGTTTGACCCGGTTTGACCCGGTTACTGGTCCACAGGAGGAGACCCACTCGTGCACGGGGAGCAGCCGTCTTCAGATCCAAACCAAGACCTGGTAAAAACAAGCAGCACAGGAGGAGGGGACCTGGGCGGAGGTCAAAGGTCATGCTGAGGTCAGCCTGCCGGGAGAGCAGCAGCTGCTACATGTTCATGGATGGACGGACCGACCGATAAACTCCAAGGACCAGAACCTGCATCAGATCAGCCTCTTCAGATAATTTTTTAACCTTTTCAGAAAATTTTGAAACTTATGATAAAGTTCACATAAAGAAACAAAGGAAAAGAAAACATATTTTTATTTTCAAATCATAAATTAAGACGTAGAATTAATGTTTTGAATCATTCAATCGATACACAGACGGCTCCACCTTGATGGCTGAAGGTCACAGTGGATTCAGAACCAGCAGAGGAACGTCTGGAACCAGAACAATGTTCTCAGGCTGATCTTCATCACTGAGAAACCTCCAGAGTCAACCTGAGCTTTGAATCAGGATCTTCTCATGGATCATCAAGGTCTGCAACGGTTCCTCCTTCTGATTAAACGCAGCCAGTCTCCATCTGAGGTGTTTCCTGCTTCATTAGCAGAAGCTCCACCCAGCATGAAGCCCTCAGAGGAACCAGCAGCTCCTTATGCTTCCATGAGGATCCAAGTGGACCTCCTGACTTACACTGACAGAAGCAGTGAGGCCAAAGGTCAGGCTGCATAAAGAGCCTGGTCTTGTTCCAGAGGATCATGTGAGGAGGATTCTGGGCTCTAATATCCAAATCTAATCCACATTCTGACCTTAAACCTCAGAGGAACCAGGCTGGACCACTGAGATGTTTCACAACAGGAGCTGAGCTTCAGGTCAGATGGAGCTGAAGATCCCAGAAGATGAAGCAGAAACATCCCAGATCTGCTTCCATCAGTGAAGCTCAGAGAAGCTGATCCTGGTCCATGAGGTTCTGCAGGCTGGACTCCATCAGCTGACCGACACAAAGGCTTTATTCACATGCTCACCTCGTGCACCACAGCTTCTTGCATAACTCCCCTCTCACCCACCATCAGTGTGAGGTGGTTCTGGACGAGCTTCTGAGGGTCGGGATCAGGCTAAATGCTGGAAACAACAGCAGCTGCTGCTGTCAGAAACTTCCTGAAGCTCCTAAAGTTGTCATTCATCACCTAACAGGTCCAGCAGGAAGTGATGAAACAGATCAACTGGAGAGACGATCAAACATTTATTCAAGTTTTCAGATTAAGAAACATGTCATTTTTGATGGCATCTGTAGTTTTTAAACCTTCATTGAACAGAAGTTTCTACAGCTTCAGTTTGCATGAAAGGCTCCAGTTTTTTCCAAATATCTGGGATTTTTCTGTGTTTATGAAATGAATCATCAGCGGAGGCTGCTTCCTTCTTTGACTGCAGTCAAACAGGGAGGAAACTAGAGGATTCATAGACGTTGTTGAAGGCGGCTGTTTTCATCAGAAGCTTCGTCTGATCTGATGCCTTCAGAGTCGATTTCTACAGTTTTCTCACTGGAACAGGATTATTAGCGGAGCTCTAATCTCTGCAGCATCAAACATCTGCTGTTTGTCCAGAACCAGCAGAAACACGTCACACATAATTCTGTCCTCTGATTGGTTCCCAGCAGAGAAACGTTCTGTTCCTGCAAACACTCTTTGACAAGGATGAAGCAGCCGGTGTCAGCGGCAGAGGTCAGGGGTCAGCTGAGTGAGCGGGAAGCAAACAAAGCTGGGATTCATGTCGACCGCTGCTCCTCAGTGAAGGTTATTGTTGGACGGCGGTGAGTCATGCAGCTCCAGAGCTGCTGACACCCGCCGGTACCGGCCGAGTCCTGGGATGGTCAGAGACGGCTTTTATCGTTCTGAGGAAAATGTGTCTGAGTTCATCTGCAGTAAATCATTTTATTGTTAACCTGAGGAACCCAGAGACCACAAAACACTTTTTTCATTACACTGATTGTCCGCTCACTATGTTCATTCAAACATAGTGAGCGGACAATCATATGTTTTATATCTTTGTATTATTTATGATCTGGTTTTGGCTGAAGCCTTGCAGGCGCTCTGCTCCTCTCCCACTTCCTCCTAACATGATGAAACTCGTACTCGTTTTATTCTCTATCAAAATGTATTTGACTTTATACTTATAGTTTGTCATTATTTTCTTTTTTACTCTATTGTTAAATACTTTGACCCAATTAATTTATTTTTTTTAGCTTTTACGGCACTAATGGCTCATTACTCAGACAGTAGACTGACAGGAAGGGGGGTGTAAGAGAGGGGGAAAGTCATGTGGGAAAGAACCACAAGCCGGATTTGAACCTGGGTCGCCCGCGTCGATCACTAAGGTCTCCATACATGGGTGATGCGCGCTAACCACTGCTCCACCTGCACGCCCCCAATTGATTTTTTATTTCAATTTGTTTAACTGGGACATATTTTCAAATAGGGCGATAGTGCAGTGGTTAGCGCTGTCGCCTTGCAGCAAGAAGGGGTTCGATCCCGGCCTGGGTTCTTTCTGCATGTTCTCCCCGTACATGCGTGGTTCTCTCCAGGTACTCCGGCTTCCTCCCACAGTCCAAAAACATGACTGTTAGGTTAATTGGCCTCTCTGAATGTCCCTAGGTTTGAGTGTGTGTGTGCATGGTTGTGCGTCTTTGTGTGCCTATGTGTTGCCCTGTGACATGTGTGGACTCCGCCCATAGTCTGCCGGAGATAGGCACCGGCCCAACCGCGACGAGACAGAACTACATCAAACTTGTTCTATGAATATTTATGGGAAGAAATGAGGTGATAAAGTGCAGGAAATGTGATATTAGTCCGTTTTTATTTTTGTCATGTGATACACAGTTATGACCAGTTGATGGCGGTAATGAATCTTTGTTTGCCAGCCGCCAACAGAACAGAAGGAAGCAGAATGTTAAAATGACCAATAGGTGGCAGCACTCCGCGCTTCATTTCAGCAGAAGAAGACCGCTGCTTCGCGCGGCCACAGGGAGCTGCTGCCATGGCGATGACTACAATCCGCCTTCATCCTCCTGCCGTTGTTGTCATCTCAGCTTTTCTGTCCTCCTGACAGGTTTGCAGCGAGGTGAGTTTAGATCTGACCTCAGTTTTCTTCACGGATTTGATTTAAAGCCAAAGTTTCTGAGGCAGAAGCCGCAGCGTGGTGCTTCTCCCCTCCTGTATAAATGGAGCCGTTCTCAGCTAAAGCTGCTGGTTTGGTAAACGTCCGTTAACTGTGGATCTCAGGGACTTTCGTGCAGCTGCAGCCGCTTCCAGCGAGGCTGAGCCTGACGTGGTTCTGTCCTTTCCTATCCGGTCTGCTAGAGAGAAGAGGGGCGGTTTGAGGCCCTGCAGCAGCTCCTGGCTGCAGGGTTATAGGTCAACCTCCGACAGAGATACTTAGAACCTTATAGAAATGTTCCTTTTATAACCCATCTGTGGATCAGAAGCATATGGAAGGAATAAATCTCCTTCTGTGTTAAAATGGCTCCGAATCATTGAGGTCTGTTCATGTAGTGCTGCCGATGACCACTTGGGGGCAGCATGTCACCACGTGTTTTAGGTTTCAAGGTTTTTCTAATTGAAGTAATTTCCTGGGAAACTCTCCTGCCAGGTTGGAGTTTATTTTTTAGATTTAGGATAAAATTCTAAAGCATCCACATCATGTTAAACGTTTTATTTCAAGTTGGGTTGAAAATAATCTTCAATCTAAAAATGTTTCTGGTAAACTAAGAAGTTGCTAAAGAATAAGGGTCATTTCTGTCGCATGAAATAATTACTTTATATCTCTGTGAAAAATGTCATCAGGGTTTGAGGTTGAATTAAATGGTAATGAGATGAAAACCCTGATTAACTTTGTGTTTCATCCTGTTTAGGTGTCTATGTGCCACCATGGAGAGTCGGCAGCTGTTGGAGGCAGAGTCTTGACCATCATGAAGCCGGTAAAGGTCCCCCCCCCCATGATGCTGTCGCAGCCGCTTCCAGCGAGGCTGAGCCTGACGTGGTTCTGTCCTTTCCTATCCGGTCTGCTAGAGAGAAGAGGGGCAGTTTGAGGCCCTGCAGCAGCTCCTGGCTGCAGGGTTATAGGTCAACCTCCGACAGATCGGATCCTGTCTTTAGACTGGGGCGTCCACCTCACTGCATGGGTTCAATGGCTCTGGTGCTTTCAGGAACAATAATGCTACTGGGGGCAGGCTGTGTTTGGTGTATTTTAAATAAATAAATCTGTAGTTTAGTAAAGGTTCTGTGGTAAAACGGGGCTCCTGCTCTGTTGGGAAAGGTTTGGCTGTAAGATGGGATCGGTCGGGCCTTGAGCGCCGCTGTGATGCGGGTTTTAGATGTTTCCTGCTTCAGCTCAGCTGATTTCCATTCATGTCTGCTAAACAGGCTTTTGTTGAACCTAAATGATCAGAATTAGTCGAGCTGAAGCAGACAAACGTTGAGAACCTGCAGGACAGCGACGTGACTGGACCAGATGATACTCCCACGTTCTCATGGATCAAATGCTGAGATGATTCACTAAAATCAGCTGATTGGTTGTTTTTGCAGCCAGCTGTGCAGTGATGGAGGGTCAGCAGCTGGAGGAACGTGGGTCGTCATGAACTGTGAGGATTGCTTCCTCCACGGATGCACCGGGGCTGATCCTGGCGTGGTTCTGTCCTTTCCTCCTCTGTCGACTACAGAGAATGGGAAGTTGTAGGCCCTGCAGCAGCTCCTGGTTTACAGAGCCACTTTGAGGAACACTGACCCACAGCAGAGATGCTGATGAGGCTGTCGTAGATGCTGAGGTGTGTGAAGGTTCTCCAAACATCTCCCATCTGTTTCCATTGACTTGTAGTAACCCACATTTTTCCCTCTACAGGTTTTCAAAGAGAAAAGAGTTCCTGGGAACATGTCTGAATTTTCTGGTGCTTTTCAGCAACAATAAATGTTAAAAACACTGTTTAGTATTGGTCTCATTTTTAGCCGTTACCGTCTCTCTACCTTCGGTTGACGCTGCAAGGATCCACCAGGGGGCAGTGTGGAGGCACCTGAACAGCTGTTGTCTTAAAGTCACTGAGTTTATTGGACTTTTTCAGCAGCATTTAACTTCTGAACAGAACCTCATGCTACAGCAGAGCTGGATAATCATTCCCTCAATAGATATGGCGATATGATTTAACTCAATATTTGTGTTGACTTTACAAACTTTCAATATACAGTCATTGATCACTGATGGAGGATTTTGATAAAATATTTCTCCTAAGAGTCTATAGTCACCTGTTGTAGGTGTTGTTCTTTCTAAGGCTTTTATGTTCCCACATCAATATGCTATCAATGTATCGTGCTACAGCAGAACCAGGTGGAGGAACGAGAAAAGGCTGCGGTTCCTTTTTTGCCTTTATTGGTTTATTTGAAGCCAAAGTTTCATATTAAAACTAAAATCCCAGCAGCTGATTAAAAGCCCAAGGAAGTGATTACAGAAATACTGCTGAGGTCCAGATCAGCTGACTGGTACACAGGAGACCACGTGACTCACGGAGCGTCCTGCAGTGAGGCGTCTGAACGTTTCTCTCCATCTTCTAGATGTTTGGACCTGATCCAAACCCAGATCCTATCAGGTAACTGGTTAAATGAGGTCATCTACTTGGTCAATTAGCCACACCCCTTTAATGGAGCATCACTGCCGGACGGAAACGTTGCCGCCTTCTCCTTGGACCCAGAAGCTCAGCCTGCTTCCGGTAAGCGGTCCTGTTCGGCGCCTACGATCATCTAAGTGCTCTCTGGGAAGGAGACTCTTTGGCGTGAGGTCCGGCTCCTGGTCCTGGGTGGGGCCCCGGGAGCGGGGCTCTTGGGTTCGGACGGGTGAGTTTCGGCCTGCGGCGTGCCGGCGTCCCCCACCAGCTCGCGCAGAAACTTGAACTTGGACAAGAAGAGCTGCCAGACGACGTACCAACCTGAGGAGGAGGAAGGTCCAATTAATAAGCAGGACGGGTTCCGACAAGCCAGAACCCTGCAGGTTCTGTTAGTCTTCATCAGCAGAACAGATGAACCCAATCAGCTTCACCTCTGAACTATTAGACCCGACATGACTCTGGAAGGTTCATGTTTTATGGTTGATGAGCAGAGAATGAAATTTACAGGATTATGAGGAACTTATGATGATGATGAGCTCTCCTAAAGCTGCAGAACTAGATGTTCTGTGAACGTTCATCACTCCAGCATCTTCACTGAGGCCTCAACATCTGAGAGCTTTATTTTGAAAAGTAATTCTCCTTCCCCTGCAGCACTGAAGACACCTGGAAAAAATCCCGATTTCACCGTTTCTTTAATGTGAGGTTAGACGGCCTGCGGGGCAGCCATGATGGAACTGGTTGCTATGGAGATTTCTGATGTGTCTGAGGAGAGGCTGGAGTTCCTCCAACATGGAGGTGTGGACCTTCTTCTCAGCTCAGACCGGCAGACCGTTCAGTTCCATCGTTTGGACCTTAGGATGAACTGAGACCGGCTCTGGATCCAGAAGGTTCTGGAGAAAGGTCCGGAAACATTTAACAGGAACACCAAGAAGCACTTCCCCAGATCCTTCCTCCCAGCAGGTCCAGTTGGTGCTCAGAACCACGCTGTCAGGCACAGGTCCTTCATCGGGTCAAAGACTGAGTTCTTATCATCATCATCATATTATTATTATTATTATTAGGTGTTTTTATACATTAATACTTTAATGATCAGCACACGTTAATGACAGTTTGCAGTTTTTTTACTGTGTTTGTTTATAAATGATCGCGCTCATTTTCAGGTTCTACTTTTTTTCTCAATAGGATTTTGTTTCTCATTTTATCTTATTAATCCATTTTAATGAGATGATTTTCTCCAGTTGGAAAATCAAAGCATCTCTGTTCTAATTCCTCTTTATAATCGCTGACATTCCTTCTCTGAAACGAGGCACCATGAAGCTCCGCGTGATTTAACTTCTAGTACTTGGAGCTGCATGCAGGTCCAGTTCTGGTAGAACCGGGACTTCCCTGCTAGCTTCAGATAAGCTCATCGTTCTAAAACGTTATTAATCCGAGTTTGGAGAATAATCCCACATAACACAGAATAAACAGTCTGCTGCTGCTGGGTTCGGGCTCGGTTCGACCTTTGTAAACTTACCGAACACCATGAAGAGCAGCACGCAGATCAGAGTCGCCACGATGACCAGCAGCGTGAGGCCGAGGTTCTGCCACATGCCTGCGGGGATCGCTCACTCCGCTAACCCCGAACAGGAGCTGCAGCGGCGGGTCATCTCACGCGGCCCCCCGGGCCTGTGGGTTAGCCTGCTGGCTGTCTCAGCCGGTCCGAACCCGGGGCAGGAGAACCATGGGCGGGATCGATCCGGTTCCGGCTGGTCTCAGGAGGCTGATGCTCCTCTGCTGGTTCGGAATCTTTAGGGAGCGACACGGAGCAGAACCGTGACCCGGTTAAACAACAACAGTAGAACCGTTCAACTGAGGCTGCGCAGCGTCCCGCTGACTTCTGGGTAATGTAGTTTCACTTTTAGCCTCATCGGCACTAGCTAACATCTGACATGGTTCCCCCAGAACGTTCTAGAAAGGAGACAAATGACAAGACAAGAAAAGAAAGTGATATAAAGCTAAAGACTTTTCCTCTGATGAGTCGGAACCAGAACTGGACCGGGTTTAACAAGGCTCACCTCTTTGCTGGCCGGTTCTGAATTTATATGGATGTATATTTCTAATGATAAAACATGCATAGAAGGGTAGCAAATACACAAATTAATCATTTTATTTCAGTGTAAATCAAAATGCCAGAGTAAAATGCATCTATTAGCATAACTCTGTGCTGCTTGACTTTAAACTATAAGAACATTTCTGTAAAAGTGAATTTGGTGCAAACATCAAGACTATAAGGAATTCGTAATTAAACTAATGGTGTCTCAAAGGTTATGATTTTTCACCTTTTTCCACTGAAAAGAAAGAACCTGGAAACCAAAATGCTCCATCAACCTATTTCATGTTGAGCTGGTGCAGCAATAAGGACCAGTTTGTTTGTCTAATAAATGAAAATTCCTTGAAATCATGTAGAGTCATTAGGCTAATGTGCACTACAGAGGGCCCGGGCGGGATTCGATCCCCAGACTCCCAGGTGACAGTCACACACACCGACCGGTCAGCCTAATGATCAGTCTGAGGCATAGAGACAGGACCCCACACTGTCACACTACTTATACAGGAAAAATAAGCTGCTCATTGGGGGCAGAAATGAAGGACATGCTGTAAACGTCTTTAAGACAAACTGATCTCTGGAGAAAAAGATAAGCTTGATATTTTTTTGTGTTTATTAGAATTAATAGAGTCTGTTTTGTACAATATATGGTATTATTTTTATTAATCAAAGCTATTTAATGTGTGGTTGTTCTTGCTCTACATGTTATTTTTATAGTTGGAACAGGAAGAATATTAACCACATTAACCCTGTACTGTAAATAAAATGTTTGTTTTATCACTTTAGTTGCACAGAGTAAACATCTTTTTCTGAGCTGTTAGTAGGTGTGACAATCATCTGATCCTCAGACTGTTGGCTGCAGCTATAGAGGCCCCTGAAATCTCATTTTTCTTAGCGCCTCACAGTGTGGCTGTTGATTTTAATTTGTCCCATGGAGGGCAAAATGGTGCAAAAAGGGGTGAAAATGTGCAGCAGTCAGAGCCCCCAGATTCACATTAAACCCACAAGATAAAGACCAGGAACTTCTGATTCTCTCGTGACTCTTTCACATTCCTGTTAGTGACGTTTTCTTTCTTTGCTGCTGCTGAATTTGAATATTAAGATGTTGTTTAGCTGCAGGCACAACCTCAGTTTTGTAACTTGTCGCTATTTGACCTTTGTTTCGCTTAAATTCAGAGAAACTAGGATCAAATTATCTCAAAGATCTGATGAGAGGAGTTCCAGGTGAGGAGTGGTTTGGGTTCAGCTCAGCCACAATCGTCTCCTCCACCTTCAGGGTTCGGATTCTAACAAGCTGCTCGTCTGCAGCAGCAGCCAAACAGGAAAACAACTTTAAATTCATTCTGTTTGCTGAGAAGATTGTAAACATTGAACCGACACACGTAGCAGGAAGCCTGATGAACATTCAGTTCTCTATCTGAATCTTTGTGACACGTTAAAACAACAAAACTAATGAACAAACTAAATATGTAAGACACGCATAAAACCAATTGAGAAAATCACCTTATCATTTCTTTAAACACAGATAGTTGATTGATTGATTGATTGATTGATTGATTGATTGATTGATTGATTGATTGATTGATGAAGTTGTTTTTTGCCAGATAGGAGGAGCGCATTGGCTCCGCCCCCCTAGGGAAGGTTCATTTTTGGCCCCGCCCCTGAATCCGTTTCAAACTAAAGAGTCTCGCTTCGTGTGCTGAGGGGAGAACAGAAAAAAACAACATCCTTGTTCCACGTCGGATCTCACAGAGACTCGAGGCTGAGCGGAGAGGCACACCTGGGGGCCCAGGTGAGCTGGAGGCAGCGGGTCCGGCCGGGTTCTGTCAGGTACCGAAACATTTTCCAGTTCTCTGTCTGATCTTCAGCCTCCTGCCAACAGGAAGCTGCAGCCTGAATCCTGCTGCGCTGCAGAAACTGATTAGAAGTCATCAGATCAACTGATTTAAACTTTCAACCGAACCTGTAAAATAATCCATGACTGTCTGTTAAACAAGCGACTTTAAACATGAATTAATTGTCTGTTTTCTATAATCTGTTTTAGTTTTCAAATCAGAAACATTTAGATTTAAAGGCTAAAACTGTTCCAAAAAGAATAGATTAATGTTTTATTAAATAAACATAAATGTTAGCTAATGTTCTTTACTCCTGAGTATAATAATTGTCTTTATCTGATCCTGGTTCCTGAACTCTGCCAATGATGCAGCGACCAGAAGTTTATCTGCTTTATTTAGTTTATAGTAAAACTAGTGAATCTCTGAGCAACAGGTTTGTTTTCTGCTGACTGACCAGCGTTCTGTTTATCAATGAAGGTTTTTCTCTTGATTTTAACAACCTTAATGTTGATGATTTGCTGCTCTTCTCTTCATCCTTCATCAGGTTTCTTCAGGCGAGTCGACCATGACAGAGATGAGATGAAAGCAGATGTTGGTTTACCTCCAGCTGTGCAGCTGTGGAGCAGAACCACCCCCACACACCCAGACGCCTGTGGATGGCAGCCGTCCTCCCTGCGCGGGCCCCGGTGAGAAGATGTTGGAGCCATCAGACCCCCGGCTCCTTCGGGACCAGCTGGACTTCTTCCATAAGCTGGGATTCTCCACGGCTCAGGTGCAGGCCGTCCAGCAGAAGTTTGGCACCGACACAGACAAAGTGCTGGGAGAGCTGATTCGGATCGGGGCCGGTCAGGGGGCCAAGACGGGACCCGTGACCACCGTCTCCGTTCTGATGCCCAGAGGGGACTCCAAGACTGCGGCCCCTGAGCTGCTGGTACCGATCCAGAGCAAAGAAGATGCTGTAGAAGACGGGGACGCCCTGAGAGCCGTGGTGATAGACGGCAGCAACGTGGCCATGAGGTGAGACCCAATAAGAGAGCCACCATCCATCATCCATCCATCCATCATCCATCCATCATCCATCCATCATCCATCCATCATCCATCCATCATCCATCCA
>JAUZNJ010036729.1:0-11738 GCA_034780135.1 Jordanella pulchra
CTCTGTCGCCATCTGGTGGAAGGAAAAACAAGGGGAAAACCAAAACAAAACAAAACTAACAGGCCCGGATTATGACAATATTATTTGGACCGTCATATATTGTTTTGGAATACACGTCCTACTGGCTGTGTTAAAACAATAACTGAAAATTTGAATCGAGCTCAAATCATGGTCAGATAATTCTGCCCAGATATAGAATAAATTCACCACAACTTCAGTTCAAAATATAAGAGTTTTACAACAAAAATCATACAGCTCCAAGTCAAAAATATTTCAGTTTAAAACGCTTGACTAAAAACTAGTGAAACTCAACTAAAAGAAAGCTACTATATACAAGGAAGAAGGAGAAAACACAGTTAAAAACCATAATCAATGAGATGGTGCAATGATATCACAGTTTTAGCATGGATCTCATGTTTGAGAACCAAAGTTTATCTTGAAGAATTTGGAATGTGACCAAATTACCTTTTGGCTAATTTAGAGCAATTGACCAATTCACAATGCAAATCCATGAGGTAAGTAAAACATTATTCAGCCAAATATTGTTTTATTAAATGGTTTGCTTAATCAGAAATCAATAACCTTTAGTAATCAATTCCTAATCTTCTGAATGAGCTAGCAGTTAGCAGAAATAAGGAGTCCATAAAATGACTTTTGGTCACAATTTGATAATCAAAATGTAATGAGCAACTAGCAGAACACATAAAACGTTGATGTTATATCAGTGTATAAATCTTTAGTGGAATAAAGCTTGTTTTACCTTAATAACAGCTCAAAACATATTATTGCAGCATTGTGTATCATGCGATCAATCTTGTTACCTTTGTCTTTACTCAACAGTAAACACAATAAATGATCAAAATCATCAAAGACCTTTTGTTTTAGATAGAATGTCTTTCTCTGACATTCCAGACCTGTACCTCTGTCCAAATCTGCTTCAAGGTGTTATGGACTGGTGAGATTGCGGATCCAAAATTCGAACCAGGCAACTGGGGAACATTTTAACAGTTTATTGGAGAGGGAGTCAGGATCAGTAGCGAGGATCAGGAGCAGCGGCGAGCATCTCTCAGGGGAGATTTTCAATGTTTGTGTCCAGCACGGGATGCCAGAATCAGTTTCCAGAATTTTGAAAGTATCTAACCTAAAGGGAGAGTTATGAGCGAGCCCAGTGAAGTGGACGGCAATCTAGAGGAAGAGGAATCCAGAACAGGATTAACTCTCTCAGGAGGTCAGATGTCTGAGGGGAAGCAAGTCCGAAATCCAGAATCAGGGTCGTAATAGGAGCAGAGGTCAGAACCAGGAGGTCAGATTACTAAGGAGAATCCTGTCCGTTATCCAGAATAAGAATTGCTAATGAGGCAGGGGTCAGAACCAGAAGGCACAAACACAGATCTGACAGGGAAATCCGACTGTTGGTGCAGCAGCAACTCTCTGCATGTTTAACACTGTGTTTCGTTCCTTTTCTCCTTATTTCAACACTAACAAAGTAATTATGGAGGCTATCATGATCGGAGAGATTAAAATAACCCTAAAGAGCTTCTGGTTTGGCCACATTAGTTATGCCATATGTGTCATAGTGGTTGTTTTCACAACATCTTCAGACTTGATGGTTTTCAACTCAGATAATAATTTTTCTCGATGTCTTTGGATGTTTGAAGAAAAGGAAACCAGGGGATCAGAAACCCGGAGGACCCGGTGGGGCTTACTGACCTTAGAAAATACCCGGACTGATTAAAGAAAGCAGAGAGGTATCAGTAGGAGAGAATTGAGAGCAGCAGGTCAGTAGGAAAAGACACCATCTGATATGAACTCAGGCTTACAAGAGTCCTCTGCTCTGTGACTAAAAGCAGCCGTCTGTGATGCAGCAGCCCCAGACAGACAAATAGGTGCCTTTACTGTGAACCTCCCAAAAAACTAGACTTCTATGGAGAAACAATCAGAGAGGGACATACAACTGGGGGACATGGGGAGCCTGCAGCACATCTCAGGACAGTAATCAGGCGTGTCTTCATTACATTTCTACAGCTTTGAACTAAAAGAAAAAATGTTTTTATCGTGTCCCTGGAGGCTGGTGACTAAAGGCTAATGGCTAACTAAACAGAAGAGAAGCAGCAACCTTGGACTCAGAATCAGTAATGACACTGGGCCTTGTGCACCGATCAACAGTCTATACAATGAGCTCACACATGGAGGGAGATAGAAATCCTGTTTATTCACAAATGATTAAATCACATGTTGAAGCCGGGAGGTGATTTGGAAAGACTCCCTCCAACACTTAGAGGCAATGGCCATGATGATTATAGAGAGACACATTAGAAACACAAACATAAACATATGAACAATAAAACACAAAGTTTTACTTGAACACCTACGGAGTTGAATATAACTCTGTTTTAGATAACATTTGGTTCCACTTCAGATTTGTGTAACATTTACTCTATAGCTAGCATAAACTTTTCAGAGTGAATTTTACTAATTTTAGTGTCAAAATAAAGAAGACCTCCCAAAGACTGGCAGGTAATGTCATGGTTGTGGTCACCAGCTCTGGTCTGATTACTTAATCATCTCCATCTGTTCTGCCGCTCTACTCCTTTACTCCTCATTAATGGTCATTATCTCCACCTGTGCTTCTGCCTCTAAAATTCTAGCTCAGACCAGATGCTGGTTCCAGACCTTTTGTCTTTCTCATGGTGAGCCTTTCCACCTGTATTCTGTTCTGCCTGCCTGATTTGACCTAGATTGTCCCCGAGTTCTCGATTAAGTCTAAGCCCCTGTTAGATCTGTTTTGTTCCTGTCTTGTCACTGACCCTTTTTCTGTCCCTGACCACATTTTGGGATTCTGCTTTGGAGTTTTCCCAGTCATCTGACCTCCTTGTTCTGACCCTCCCAAGACTAAGGTTTTGATCCTTGAATTTGGAATGGACTTATCTTAGCCACTACTCTCCCCCCCCCGACTCTGTCATTGGATCACGTTTTGGACTCACTGCAGCCTTCTGATTTCCCGATACCGACCATTACTCTGGACTTTCCTCCCTTCCACCTTGAGGTAAGTCATTCCTTCATTTCTGAAACATTCAGACAATCAGTGCTCAAACTCACCTTTGTGTCTCCCTACAGACGAGCTGGTTCCTTTGGCTGACTCCCGCAGCCGTACCTGTCCCATATTCCTAAAATAAACCGTTGAAACGTATCCTGTTGTCTGGTTCGAATTTCTGGGTCCACAAATTCTCACAGCCATTACAGATGATGGTCACAATATAGAATAATTGTTACACTGTGGCTAACACATATTTCATTGACTATTAACTCCAACACTCGAGCAGTTTTAAACTCGGTGTAATTGTAAAAACTCTGTTCAGAGTAGAATAGGGTGTCTCTGTAACACTTTTTTTTTTTTTTTATGAACCAAAAATATAAAAGCATATTTATAATCTGATGCAGGAATATAAAGAAAGATAAATGGATTATTATACTGTATTTTCTAGAGCTACTCTAACCTGTTTCTTAATGAATATAAAGAAATATCCCTATTAATCATGGATACCAAATTTCCAACTGTTTATTTAAAAAAAAGCAGAAGCCATATCAACAAACAGGAGGAGAAAGGTGTCTGATATTTACAACTTGTTCCATAACTTTGGAGCCTCGACTCAAAAGGACCGATCCCCTCTGAGCTCCAGCCTAGTTTTTTATACAACCATCAGCAGCTGGTCAGCTGATTTAAGGACTGTGAAGACACATAAGGCTGAAGTTAGTCAGGAGAAGGAGGAGGGCCATTAAGTACTTTAAAGGTCAAGAGAGGGATTTAGAAATCAAGTCTTTGGTTCACTGGCAGTCAGTGGAGAGATGACAGAATTGGAGAGAAATGTCCATGTTGGAGTTTCTGGGTTAAAAGACAAGCAGCAGCTTTCTGATCAAGCTGAAGATATGAAAGAGATGCCTGTCTGATCCTAGCATTAAGCCAGTAGCAATAATATAGACCAGTTGTGATCAAAGCTTGAATTATGATTTCCAGATCCTGTTATAACTAGATTGGTTTTAGGTTAGCAGCCTGGAGTAAAGAGAGTAAAACACAGCTGTGCTTTTTTGTTGGACTTGATGCCAGAATCCAGGGTTACACCAAGATTAGTAACCTTTTGCTCTACATGTGGTTCCAGATCACCAAGGTTTGGAACAGGGCTGTGTGAATGAATAATGTGATGATTGTACTGTTTTTATCTAATGTTTGCTTATATGATATTAAGAAATGATAGTTAATATGTGCTTTCACTTCAACTTGTAGTGGATACACTTTTCAGCATAAGTATATATTCTTTACATACAGTGACAACTTCACATTCTTTCACTTCTGCTTCACCGTGAGAGGATGACCCCAGTAAGTCATTCCTAGAAACACCAGAATCCTTTTTGTGACCATTTATGATAAGTGCTCCTGGATTTTAGGTGGGAAGAGTCCTTGGCAGGAAGACTAGACCTGCAGTCAAACAATGATGAACTTCTTTTGAAATTGTAGAGGGTCAGGATGGTTGTGAGACAGAAAATTTTATCATATGAGAAAACATGCAGCTGTGTCCCCATCCTTTTGAGCTGTGTGTGTGTGTAATTAGAGCCTTCCATTTTCTTTCAATAAAAGCTGCAGTGTGAGACAGACAGAGCCATAACACAAGCAGGGTCTGCCTTGAGCTCTGTTCTCATCGCAACCAAAAAACAAACTATCATTCTCGTGTCGTCTTTTCATTTATAGGTGTTTGAACCCAACAGTGCATTACTGCTAGGATTAAATAAAGGTCCTAACAGTTATTCACACCAAGGTACTGTGTTATTGTTAGGGACTCTGTATAGTAAACAGTGATGTATCAGACTCCTGGAGGAGTCTATGGGTCCCTCCTGGAGGTCTGACTGATGTCCTGGAAGCAGACTGAGGCAGCTGGAAGAAAACAGGAAAATAATCCAGGCCCCTGAACTCGGCATCACCTTCCCTGTGCTGTGGATCCTCTGGGTGCTATCATCAGCATCCAGCCACGCGTGGCCACTAACGAGGAATGTTAAACACACAGATGTCAACAGTCCTGGCAGCAACCTGCAGTGTGTGTGTAGCAGGTAAAGACTTTCAGCAGTAGGAAGAGTCTTGGTGCAGCAGCTAAACATGGACTGATGGTGAGGCTCAAATTGAGCAGTCCTCCCCTACTGGGACATGGAAACCATTTCCATAGCAGTGATTGAAACAGCAGCAGAGGTCAGAATGGGAACATCTACGTCTGTTCAAGCACATGTATGGATGAGGGGCAACATGTGTTGGTGTGTTTCAGTGTGCCTGTAACCTTTCACTGTGTGTTTGTAACAGAGGGCAGACATGAGGTTCTAGCTGAAGAAAAACCAAGCAGCCAAAGAAAATCCAGAACAGACTGAATGACTGATGCTGGACAGTCTTTGATGATTGGACCGGTCCATGTTGGCAATTAGACACAGGGAGCCACTTAACCATCAAGTCTCTCTACCTCAACACTGAAAGGTAGCAATTTAATATACCTGAAGTGCAAAAAAGTTGGAGATGATTCTGTCAGAAAAATAAATGTTAGAGAACAGAAACATGATGTGGGTCATATTAGTGTGAAACAAAGCCTCATAACTGTGTTCAGTTAGAGCAAATCAGAGACAAACAGTCTCCAGGAGCTTTCCGCAGCTTTCTGAGTCTGTTTCTAAGGTTTCTACTGTTAATGCTGCAGCAAACACATCAGGGCCAGTATTTGCTCTGTGATGAAAGCAGATGGAGTGATGCTTATCCATATTAATACATCAGCCCTCCCAGCATGAACTGCACCTCACTGAATCAGCGTATGGAGTACCTGAAAATAACTTGCTGACAGCTCACATATAAATTAAAGAAGAGAATCTGGACTAAAACCTGAAAGCCTTCATGTCTGAGAGAGTGTGTTTAATACAGGGACGGAAACTGAGCATAGTCTGTTCAGAAAGCTGTCAGCGGACTGTGGTGCCATGAATCTTCAGCAGATAAATAAAGTTGGACCAGTTGGGTGCTGTATTACTCTCTGCATATGGTTATCTTGGACTGGTCCCACAGAACTGCTGGAAGCAAGCAGTTCTGAGGTGGTTAGGGAGCCCTCTGGCTGACGGATGACTGAATGACACAATGAAAGCTTAACCTCTCTGATTGGCTGGGGAGACTGCATTGTCAGTACCACAGAGCAATAGATGGACTAAAAAATCTTCACTTTAGGCGTTGCCACAACTAAAACCCCTTTACTGTTCCTGGAAAAGTTAGGATAAACTCAACATCAACCAGTATAAAGATCTGTTGTCGGATCATATTAGTCTTGAGACAGCTTCTGCATCCCCATCAGACCGATCTCTCTGGGCTCCTTTGATCGGCTCCATCACTTAGTGTAGTGGGAGGCTATGGGGCACATCCAGCGGGGCCGGGGGGCTGGTTCGTGGGTCCTTGGGTCCCGGGGGGCTTGAGGAGGGCGCTCGGGGTGGGGTGCTTGGTCTGGCCTGGGATCTGTTACCTTCCATCCCCAGAACAGGATAAACCAAAGTGGGAATGGTTCTGCTGGACTTTAAAGGCAATCAACTCCAATCTGCTGTTGGTTAGCTTTATCTCATTCACTTCCTTTTTGATTTCTGTTTGGATTGCTGACATTCTGAGGTGCTGCATGGGTTATCTCCATCTGAGCTAAGTTCTCTTTTCTGTTTCAAAAAATGTGAGCTAAATTTATAATTGGCAATCTTTTTGGAAAACCTGGTCTGATTTGGAGAGACAGCATCCATCACACTGCGGATGGTGCTGCTCTTCTTTCGAGAAATCTGGCCAAATGTATTAGTCCTCCAAAACCCCGTTAGCCCTGGGTGCAGACCAGGAAGCAGAGTCAAAGTTTAACACACCTCTCTGGCAGCTTTTCTACTACTACCCACTCTTTAATACATCCAGACAGTGTCTTGCCCACGACCAAAAACAAAAAAATTAGAAAATTATCCTAAATGAGTAAACCATGATAATCTAATTAAAATGAACATGACTCCAATAAGGGAAAAAAAGAACTCTTTCCTCAAAAAGTCTTTTAGTTAATGACTTAATTTTATGATAATCAAATTGATTTATGTTATCTTACAGGAACTTGGCTGCAGCAAGAGGTTTTTGTGAGCATAAATGAGGCAACTCCCTCTAGTTATTAAATTGATTTACATACTGAGAAAATCTAGGTGAGGAGGAGGAGTCTGACTTACTTAGTCCAAAGTCAGCTAACAGGTACAATTCTTTTGAACATTTAACCGTTAGCTTCCCTCATCCAAATTGTAAAGCAACAAAACCTCTTCTGTTTTTAACCTTGTATCATCCACCAGGTCCTTACTCTGAATTTTTAGATCAGTTTTCAGAGTTCCTATCCATGTCAACTTTGAAGGCGTTAGCTTAAATACAGCCTTTGTTGCTATTTTAGACTCCATTGCCTTTGTTCAAAATGTGTAGTCCCACACATTCCCTTCTTCATACTTTAGACCTTCTACTGACATATGGCATTGGATGTGAAGGAATAACAGTATCTCCTCAGAACCCTGTCCTCTCTGACCGCTTTTAAGTAACCTTCAAAATGACTTTAACAGAGTTCCCCTCCCACAAAAGAAGGTTTCACTTTAGCAGATCATTATCAGATAATGCAGTTATAAATTTTAAATAATCTGTGTCACTTTTTATCTCCTCTGTACCACTGAAACATACTACAGAGGACAAAAATTCAGTTTGTTCCCCCTCACAGTTTGACGATTTTGTAGATGGAGTTACTAGTTCTCTGTGTAGTGCCTTAGACAACTTGGCCCCTTTAAAAAAAATCTTAAAAAATAGAAAGCTGGCTCCTTGACTTAATAGAGCTGTGCACTTTGAAGCAAATGCTAGGAAATTGGAGAGAAAATGGCAGTCTACATGCCCATAGAAATCCTACATAGTCTGGAAAAACAGTCTACTGCTGTATAAAATGACCCTTCGTAAAGCAAGAGTGGCATTTTTCTCCTCATTAATAGAGGAGAACAAGAATAATCCTAGATTTCTTTTTAATACTGTGGCCAAACTCACCGAGAGCCATAGCTCTGCTGAAACTTCCATTCTCCCTGCTCTTAGCAGTAATAATTTTATGGGATTCTTTATAGATAAGATTGATTCTCTTAAATATATAAGAACATTGACACTCCTCTAAATATGAGTGGTTTATATGCAGAAGGAGAGGAAGCATCTGAGAAAAGTATAGAACCTGAAACGGGCTTAGACTGTTTTGAACCAAGTGAACTTTCAGAGTTGGCAAAACTACTATCTTCATCTAAGCCTTCAACTTGCATGTTAGATCCACTTTCAACTAAGTTATTTAAGGCAGTATTCCCTCTGATTTCCACCTCAATTATAGATATGATTAATCTATCCCTGCTACAGGGATATATACATCGCGCTGTAATTAAATCTTTACTTAAGAAACCGTCTCTTGACCCAGAGGACTTTGTCAATTATAGACTTTTTTCTAATCTTCCTTTCCTATCTACAATTCTTGAGAAAAAGTAGCTGAACAAGTGTGTGATCACTTACACCAAAATAAACTTTTTGAAGATCATATAATGCACTTGTGTCTTTACTTGTCCTGTTAGATCTTAGTGCAGCAATTGACACAATTGATCATGATATTCTTTTGGAAAGGTTTGATCATTTAACAGGATTTAAGGGAACAGCATTATAGTGGTTTAAATCTTATTTATCTGACAGATTTCAGTTGGTTCATATAAACTATAAATCCTCGTGCTTCAGGGTTACCTATGGAGTACCACAGGGATAAGTGCAAAGACTTGCTGCCTTGGTCACAGATGCGCCAGCAAGACTTGCACCAACAATCTGTCCTCTTTTGAATTCTGGTATGTCACCCATAATGTTGTGTGCATTGCAATATTTTGAGTAAAACTGTGCTTTTAGCCTGCTAATTGGACCTTCACACTCTGCTCTTATTGGTTCAATGTGCAATTAATGAAGATTGGCCACCAGGCTGGTTCAATTTAGCCATGAAACCTCCCACACTAAAATGAGGGGTGTTTCAGTTTCATTGTCCAACCCCTGTATATGCTCCCAATTGTTTGAATTATCATAAAAGCATGGTATTAATTTCTACTGCTAGCTGATACTCAGCTATATCTGTCAATAAATCCTGATGAAACTAGCCCAATACATAGACTACATGCATGCCTTGAAGACATAAAAACTGGATGAGTCTTAACTTTTTGCCTCTGTATGCTGAAAAAAAAAGAAGTTATCGTCTTTGGACCAGAGTCTCTTAAAAATACACTGATTAGTCAGTCACTTCATTTGGATGGAATTAAATTAATCCCAGATAATATAAAGAAACAATTTTGGTGCTATTTTACGATCAGAACCTGTCATTTAAATCCCATATCAAAGATGTTTCTAGAATTTCCTTCTTTCATCTCTGGAATATTGCAAAAATTGGAAATATCCTGTGATGCTGAGAAACTAGTCCACAAATTTGTTATTTCAAGGGTGGACTATTGCAATTCTTTATCAGGGAGTCCAGAAAGTGTAGTTAAAAGCTTTCAGCTGATCCAAAATGGTGCAGACAGAGTTCAGATGAATATTAAAGACAGAGATCATATTTCTTCTGTCTTAGCTTCTCTTCATTGGCCTTCTGTTAAATCTAGAATAGAATTTAAAATCCTCCATCTCACATATAAAGCTTTAAATGGCTCTGTCTTATATCAGAGCTTTGATTCTTCCTTATGTTCCTAACAGATCACTTCACTCTCAATCTGCAGGTTTAATAGTGGTTCCTAGAATTTCTAAAAGTAAAATGGGAGGCAGATCTTTTAGTTATCAGGCTCCTCTCCTGTGTAACCAACTACCAGTTATAATCCGTGAGGGAGACACCCTGTCTACTTTTATGGCTAGGCTTAAAATGTTCCTTTTTATAAACCTTATAGTTGGAGTGGCTCAGGTTATCCTGAACTATCTCTATAGTTATGTTGCTATAGGCTTAGACCTCTGAAGAACATAGGGACCACTTTTCACTATTCTATCTGCTTCATTCTATCCCCATTCTCCCATTTTTGATGTGACAGTGTGGAGTCCTGTCACAATGCCTCCAATAGATCATGCGCCTTGGCAACTTGGCCAAGGGGATATCCCTTTGGCTGACTGGTCAGCGTGTGTGACTTTCTCCCAGGAGTC
Source organism: Jordanella pulchra (assembly GCA_034780135.1). NCBI lineage: Eukaryota > Metazoa > Chordata > Actinopteri > Cyprinodontiformes > Cyprinodontidae > Jordanella > Jordanella pulchra. The sequence goes on from JAUZNJ010036729.1 coordinate 10,229, forward strand.
TTGGGATCAAATCCTGTCTGGGCCCTCTGTAGTGTGCACCTTGCCACATTTGGTGTTGTTGGCAGGATCAATGTGCTATGCCGCTAAACGGTCCATGGATTATAAAAGTAATGGTGGCATCCTGCGTGGAGCATGAGGACATGCTTTGGGAAAGAGGGGGAGAGATGTGACAGTGTGGGGTCCTTTCACAATGCCTCCAATAGATCATGTACCTTGGCTACTTGGCCAAGGGGATATCCCTTTGGCTGACTGGTTAGTGCGTGTGACTTTCACCCGGGAGTCTTGGGATCAAATCCTGCCCGGGCCCTCTGTAGTGTGCACCTTGCCATATGTAGTATTTGTTTATTTAACCTCTAACTTTATGCTCTCTCTGTTTTTTCTCATCATAGTAGCTTTGTCTGCTCTGTTCCTGTTTGCTGTCGGCCGGGCTGCTACCATCCCCTACTGGGCTGCTACCATCAACACCTTTGTTTATAGTTATTGGAGTTTGGACTAATTTTCAGTGTTATCCTGTTTCTCTTACAGTGACTAACTGGATGTGCTCTCTTTCATCCCCTGTAATGGGAGCTGGCTTGGAGCTCTTCTACCTAGCTGTGTCTTTCCTGGAAGGGGCAGGATAAGGAGTTGGATAAAAGTTACTTTTTATATCTCTGCTTCTTTCTGTGTGTCTGCTTCTGTCTCCTTGAACCCCAGTCGGCCTCAGCACATTGTCGCTCACACTGAGGAGGTTTCTTCCTGTTAAAAAATTGTTTTTCCTCCCCATTGTCGCTACATGCATGCTTAGTGTGAGGGATTGATGTTGAATCAATAAGTCAATGCAATCAGCTGGTTTTCCATAAATAGAGAACTTTTTACTAATTTGATTGTGTGAATTGATTGAATTGTCTTTGTAAAGTGCCTTGAGATGACATGTGTTGTGAATTGATGCTATATAAATAAATTGAATTGCTGTTGAACTATTTAATTTAGCCTTACCTCACTGAGAGGTCACCCCCCCTCCCCACAAAGCCAGGTGTTTTCTCATTGGATGTATGTGCGAGAGCTGGATGAGATCATATAAAGTGACTGTTGTATTACTCTGGCATTGTTTCATGTTTTTCCCGTGGTTACTATGAGTAAAGAAAACACCTCTTTTAGCAAGCTTCTGGTTCTTAAAGTGAGCTGGAAGTAGATCCGCTGAGGAGCAGATGGCCTGACAGGTAACAAAGCCTCCATTTAGCCTCTGAGCTTCATGAAGATGAATTTTTGAACAGGGATGTGGGAATGTGTTATCCAAGATGGCGCCACCTAAGGTCGCCCTGGTCCTCTTGTACACAAACTGCTGCACCTCCAGCCATCAGTCTGTTAAGCTCATCAAGTTTGCGGACGACACCACCCTCATAGAGCTCATCTCGGACGGTGATGAGTCAGCCTACAGGAGGGAGGTGGACCGACTGGTGTCCTGGTGCAGCAGCAACAACCTGGAGCTGAACGCCCAGAAGACAGTGGAGATGATCGTGGACTTCAGGAA
>JAUZNJ010036730.1:0-11738 GCA_034780135.1 Jordanella pulchra
AATAAACTGTTTAACTCTTCCCCTGTTTCCCGAGTGGTGTTCTGCATATGGGTTCGAGCCTTAACCCATCATGACACTGTGAAACACAATTGCAACATTTATTAATGCTTTAATGTCACCAACAAGGTGACAAAATAGCAAAAAACAGAAAATGTAATATTCAAGTCAGAAAAATTAGTGTTGGGTTTTATAAGCATATTTTCCTATTACTTAAAAAACAATATTATATTTATCCTTTCCTTTTTGTTCTAAAAGAAAGGTTAAGAAGAAAAAAGGGTGCAGAAACAATTTTTCTTGAAAAATTATACAAAAACATACAAAACACTGCATCTTAAACTTTTTTCAACAACAACAAAAAAACACTTGATTAAGATATTTGTTATATCTTGGTCTGTTATCATTTTTGATATAATCTGTTTACACATTTTCCTAAGAGCAAAAAAAGGCAGCCAAATTGTAAAGGAATTTTCCTAATGTACTTGCACATCACAGCAAATAAGTCATCTCCTTGACTACAGACAGTGAACATGACAGCAGGACATGCCTTTAACGGAACATAGACTATTCTACACAGAGAAGACATTCCTGACATCCTGAAGGGAAATTAAGTATGGATCACAGTGAGTTATGCGATTACGCTGGAAGTGAACCATGTCAGAAGTTCACTGAAGAGTTTAATTGCTATCCGTAAGATTGGATTTTGTTAGTCTCACCACATGATTGAAATTCAAAATCTGAGTCCATGAAAAAGTAATTACTTGCTTTACTGCTTAAGTGTTAAGAGGCTCTCATTATCTAGTTAAAACCCTTCACAATTCAAATTCAAAGGCAGCTCTAATTTGCTTTATTTACTGTCAAACTGGGAAGCTTTTTTCTCTATGGGTAAGATGCATTTGAGTGGAGAATTTGACTCAAATTGTTATTACTATTATTTATTACTAAAACAGTCAGCCATGAGTATAAGGAAAGGCTTCTTGTTCTTCAGCCACAGACACACAACTCATGAAGTTTTAGAAACATTTGCTGTTGCCTGTTAGAAATGAACTTTTAATTGAGATCCTAGATTGGTAATAATGGCTCAGTGGCTTATTATATTCCAGTTCATTCAGGATGTGGGAAAACATACTTACTTACTTTGAATTACCGCCAATGTACTACTACTAATACTATACATATAGATATTTATATCTATATGTATTTAAAAAATATTAATAATGCTGCCTCAAAAGTTGTCAAATTATGATGAGCTTAATGGCTCATCAGATGTATGGCTGCAGAAACCTCATTGTTTACATGCATTAAATATGCAGGATAAAGATTAATAATTTGATCTGAAGTTGATTTATCTTATTGATTGACTAACAACATATTAATAATTGGCAATTTTCTCAAAAAGAGTTTTGTCTTGTGTCAAGAGGATCTTTCCATTTATATTTTGTATATGTTTAAAGCCACATCATTATATTTTATACTGTTTATTGTTCCAACTGTAGTAAATGCTGTCTGAATAAAAAACAACAAAAAAACAAAATATTAAACATTTTTAAAGTTATAGGGGTTGATGGGAGAAGGAGGGGTTTCTTCTGGTCAAGTGGATGTTCAATGTCTTTCTGAGAAACACTGTTTGATCTAAACTATTCAGTATTATAATGCGGTTCTATAATGGTGTCTGTATCATACATGTCATATTTTGCCTTCATATTTCAATGTTGCTGAAGATCCCAACCAAATATTTTACTGTATTTAAATTCCTATAAAACATGAGGAGCAGATTATGCAGTTTATTATGTTTAAATTATCAGAAAATGTATGAATGACTGCTGTTGAATGCTTCTGACAAAGACTTGTTTCAACATGTAACTCACAAATCAATCGAGCCATAATAACAAATCATCCTGTATTAAGTTATTTACCCATAGCTATCTGTCATTCTGAGTCTGTGTAAACACAAGAATCTTTGCTGCAGCAAATTCATTTACCAAAAAGCACTAACGTTGCGTTTTTTTTTTTTCCATAACATCAAAATAATCATTGGTAGGCTTGATCTGTGTTTTCTTAAGAGCTGACATCATATGAGAAAGATGACAGTAAAGGTAATGCAAATAAATACATACAAAAGAGAATAAAAAAAATAGAACAAAATGTAATACATGAAAACATGCTTCATTGGCTCATGTATGAATGTGTGCATCCTGGGTCCTCTGCTCAAATGTCATGTGGTCAAAATACCCCAGCTTAGACAGGTCTTGCTTTAGACAGGTTTTTTAGAGAAGTTAAAGGTTTCTCTCTAAATTTTGCCATTATTCCATAATAACACACCTTGGAAAAAGAAAACTGACTTAACAGCTGCTGATCACTCTACGGATCTGTTTGATTCAGAAAAGCCTGGCCTCCTGTGCACAGCCTTGAGCAAAGACGTCCGCAGCACAGACTGTTTCAGTATCCTCACAAGCTGGTTAGAGTATGATCTTCTGGAGAGGTTAATAAATGTGTTCCAACCTGCCTGGAATTAATCATGCAGATAATGCTCAAGTACAATCACTCTCCTTTTGAGAAATCCCAAGCTTAATCAAAGCTTTCCAAAAAAAAAAAAAAAAAACATTTCCTATTGTAGAAGCTGAAGCTGTTTTCTAAAATTCTACAGCTAAATATTACTTTTACTCTGATTAAACTCAGTAATCTCGTACTTACCTTTTTTTTTCTATTTTTTAACTGCTGCTCATCAGCTCCACACACATGCTCCAAACAAATGTGCTTTCAGCTAAGATTACAGGTAATCAGTTCTTTTTATGCAATAAAAACCTGCAATTTTAAATACCTAGATGACTATATTTCTAGATTATTCTGATTCATCCTTTTTAATCATTACGTAACAAAAACTGAACAGATAATTATTCTGAATATACCATTGGATTAAATATAGGCACAGGCCTCTTAAACCCAGATTGACATCAAAAGGACCTAATATGATAACATTTATGAATGATTTGTAGTGTAACATCATTTTGCAAATCATACGGTGCAACATCATCACATTTTATTATTCATTTGCATTCTTAAGGCTCCTTGTTTATTTTGTGATGTAGTCACTTTAAGACTGTTCACTTGTGCAAACCTAGTTGTTTATGTTTCTGAATTTTTTTTTCATCCACACTTACACAGAAATCCTATTACAGTATCTTAGTTTATCTGTCTGTAAGTCAGATCTTGTGGTATACATGAATATTGTGTGGTTAGAATAATAAGTTTTGCATTGATCCTCTCCTCCTTCGCACAGCCAAACCAAAACTATGTGGTTTGATCATAAAACCCACAAGATAGCTGCATTATTGCATCTTTAATATTTGAAACACCAGCTGAAATCCTACTTAAACCTTTTCTGTATGTATGAGACTCTACAATGGAAACCATAGATCATTGTTTCATTCTTCTGCTTTAAATAATTCTTACTTCCTTTGGAAAACCCTCGTTGGTTTACAGGCACAAATATAGCAAACTGTTTTCAAGCAGATGATTTTTAAATGTCTGAGAAGGCTCCCAGAAATCAATGAAACGTGTACAGTTCATACGCTGGATTTGCTTGAATACCCAAGGTAATAGAAAAACTTTTATCAAAGTTTCCTCTAACTCTGCACATGCAGTTTTGCTCATTGGCAGGCAGGGCCATCTTTTAAGATTAGCAGGAAGTGTTTTACTCCAAAGACAAGGATTTACTTTATATACAGCTTGAACAATTAAACGAACATCTTTCTCTCTTTAATGCATACAGTTTGTTTAGGGATTGGCTTTTCAATGATTACTTTTATTTGCCAAATAAATTTCATTGACTTATTTAGGCTATTCACCTGTACATAAAAAGTGTTTCTAAACAGGACACACTTTGAAACACTTCTGAACAGTCAAAATGTTATCTGCTTAATAAAAGGATTTACAACCTTTAACTTCAGATTTGACTGCAAGCTTAATTCCCAAAACATTAACGCAAATGTGGCTATAAGATAAAATTGCATTTTTCTTTTTTTTTTCGTTAGTTTTTTTAAGTACACAAGTTAACTGATTGTGATGTGAATACACACCTAGTCATCAATTTAATGTATAAATTATATGGCTTAGTAATTGCTTCAGCCCTATTTTCTGTTGCAAATCTGTGACTGAGAATGACACCAGCTTTTGAAATGGAAATCACAGCCTTTGATTATTATTATGCTTTGAAAACTCGTTTAGAAATTTACAAAAAGACCACAGATAAAAAAAACAAAAACTGAGGCTTCATTGATGCTTGTTTCCCAAGTGCATTATGTGAAAATAACAAATATTAAAAAGCAAATTTAATTGATTTAATTAAAATGTAAAATATGTTGATACATTATATATCTAATGATATTTTTCAGTCTTTTATCTTGGGTAGTCTATACTCTAAAAAGAAAATGCAGCTCCAACTTAAATGAATGGCTTCAACTGGTAACAAGTAATTAAATCTACTTGATCCAACTTAATTTATTAAGTTTAGAAGTTGAAAACTTAAATAAATTAAGTTGGGTAAACTAAATTCAATCACTTGTAACCAATTGAAGCAATTCATTGAAGTTGTAGCTGCATTTTCTTTTTAGAGTGTAGGTCACTTAGCCTATAATGAAAAACCTGAAGTTTAGTTTCCCCAAAATGTATTAATGGATAGTAAGAATTGAAACATGATTTTTGCTTTAAATCATGCTAATGTGGTTAGCTTAGAAGTACGGTATGCTAAAATGTGTACAGTATATGGATTCACTATTTGGACAGGCTCTTTTTGTATAATTTATTATATCAGTGTAGCTTGGCATGGAGCCAACTATCCTGTGGTGCTGGTGAGATTTTAGGGAAGCACGGGTAGATTTAATAGAAGCGTTTCGCTCATCCATATTGTTTGGCCTTTTTCCTTACATCTTTCTCTTCATAAACCTTCATAGATTTCCTATGGAGTGTAGTTTATGCCAGTTTTCTACTCAGTGAAGCACAAGGATACAATAGCCATTTTAATCAGAAAAACTCGCAAATATAGGAAGGCAATTAGAGAGTTTACTGAAACAATATTGAAGACTTTGGCGCTTAGGCCTTGGTGGGGTATATTAACAATGAATTCTACTTTCATTATATGCACAAGCTGCTGAATGATAGCAGGGATGAAAATCTCCCTGTGGCTGAAACTGGTGGTGGAATGTAGGTGGTATGAAGATGGACGCCACTAAAACAAGACGCAGATTTATAGAACCTCCACGATGACCAAGCATAGAGCGACAGTGGCGGAAAAAAAACCCTTAGGAGAAAATCTCTAGCAGAACCAGGCTCAACATGGTTGTGTTCTGCCGGACTGGCTGGGGATGCCTTGTGAAGCAGTAAGAGTACTTACACAGTGGCTAGAAGCAGAATGGAGAAGTAGCCAGATGGAGGTTGCAAGGATGGCGGAGATGGGGTTGGATGAGGGTTGAATCAGGGTCATAGCAATCAAAGTCTGATGTATGATCCAACTTGATGATTGTTGGTTGCAGGTTGAGCTGGTGATTGAAGTTTTTTAAGCAGTACTGTTACTGATTGAATTACGAGCAGGTGTGGACAAAATAACAATTAGCTGTTTCACAGAGGGATGGGGCTCTGAATGCAGAAGGGTAAATGATCTAGTTTATTCACTGTAAACTTTTGCTTAAGCTTCATTAAATTAATTGTGACTCTTGATAATGTGGGGAGGTTAAAAAATAAAATATCTCAATAGAGCTTGCCTGCAGAAGGAAGTCTGTGGTGCTCCAAATTTTCCCAGTAAATGGCTCCTCTGACTTTAGACATTAAAGGTATGGTTGGTGATGTTGAAGATTTGAAAGCAAGTCAAAATAAAATAAATGTGTTTCTGAACAAGATGACCAATTACAGCTTTAAAACAGTGAACTAACACGATCAGGTGATCACTCTCCTAATAATTACTGATTGTGGACATATTTTGTTATTGGCAGTTTTTCTAGCATTGACCCAAGTCACCCTTGATGCCTTGTGAAGGCCCTCCAAATTCTTGATTGGTCCTTGCTTCACAGTCCCCTCATAACAGTTTTTATCTCTCTGAACAAATTTTGATGCTTGGAAATAGGGCTCAGTAAAAAAATCTTTTCTGTCTTTTGACTTTTTGCGCATAATCTCCTTGTGGATGGTGTCAGTCGCTCTGGAAAACGGTTAAGTTGTTTGTCTGCCTTAAAGAGTGGAGAAAACATAGAGGATTTTTATTATGACCATTTTATATTAGTTGTTTAAATTAAACAGCAAAATGCAAATAAACTAGGGTTTATTTGCATTTTGCCAGACACATGTAGGGTTTTAAACACCTGCAAATTAATACGTGTGTGTGTGGGTAGGGGGTGTTACAGAATTTTCTTTGTCAAGTTTTATTTAAAAGGCATAAAAAGATCATTCCGTATGAAAAACACAGTTTTGCAGGCCAACTTTTTTCATTGCAGTATTTCTTAGATGTGTGCTTTAGAATAAAGAAACCAGCATCTATTTTTCTAGAGCAATTAAGAAAATTATTTGGGTGTATGCTCATCATAATAAATTGATCAACTTTATGCCTATATCTACGGGTCTTTAATTTAAAAAGGTAATGACTGATTTGTGTTCTTTCTGCTTTTTCATCTTGTTTATCACAACAGAGCCTCTCATTTTCTAGTTTTTGTGTTCATTCAGTGACGATCAGAGAAGGGTTCTTCTTGAAGTGCAGGGAAAGACGAAGGCTTGTATTCCCTTGGGTTCATATCGCTGATAATTTTCTCTCTGTAGCAAGAGTCAGTAGGAAGTGATTGAGAACTGCTCAGTTTCTTTCTCTCACGCTCCTTTCACATTCCCAGTCATCCTTCAGGATTTCCACAACCAGATGTGCAAGCCTCACCTCTCTGCACCTTTCAGACAAGGACTTAGCAGTCTTTGTAAAATACAAAGATAGATGCAGGGAGGTTATTAATTGGGAGATAAAGTAGTATGCCAACTTATTCAGGCTTGATGAAACTTATGTATTTTTTAAAAGCAAGAGGATAAGGAAAGTTGTTTAACACAAACTTTTTAATATTCTAAGAAGTATATAGATCTTTACCTTTAAGAATGATTTGAGAAAGATATTCAGCCTAAAGAAATGTTTTGAATCCTTAAAAATGTTTCACAATGTAATAAACTGTATTCGAAGCCCCTACTATTTTAGTAGATGGAACTAAAGGGAACCAAGGAAGTCCTACTATGCTGTCTTTACTTCATTCTGATGATCACAGAAACATTTCTGCTTCCGCCATCTGTAAATCCTCACGTAGTGCTTCGGTACACAATGAAATAACTTTATTTTTCTGCTCAAGCGCTGTTGTGGATGACGCAGTGAAACCCGTTTGATGACACACTAAATGATTTTTATTTTCTGGTGGAAAAAGATGGTCTAGAACCAATTTTTCACTAGTGTGTAGAGGGCAAGGCAGGTTTTGCAGGTTTTGGTATGGCAGTTGATGAATGGTCGGTGGGAGGAATCCATCTGCTGCATCAACGACTTTTTATACAAAAATCACAGTGAGAAACTAAAACCTATAATGGTCTGAACACACTATGTAGCACAGTAACTTGTGTGCCTGTGTGTTTGACCAAGAGATAGAGATCAATTGTCTTTCATTCTTGTTCTCACTTTTTTAACTTCTTTGTTCCTCTGATGCACACACTAACACACAAGAGTCTACTCGTGGCTTTGCGCCAGCTTGCCTAAATACCAACTATCTATCATCTGTGATATTTCATATTTCTTAAATTCAATAAGCCAATATGATTTATGTAGCGGCTCAGGTGGTGTGGTACTTTGAGATTTAAGGCTAGAGACAATAAAATGCATTAAGTAGATTCTTGTGTTTAGTGTTTACAGTCACCATGGACAATACCTGATACGTTTTTTCAAGTTTTTAAGTTTTATCCTTGTACAGAGGTTCATACTATTCACATTGTGTAATCCATAAAGTCGACATTTCACTTCATTACCTGGGAGTGGGCATTCTTCCCCAAGCACCACTGTTTTCTTTGAATTTTTCATCATTATTAAAAGTTTGTACTTCAATGGTTTCACAGGGTCTAATTTGAAAATGATACCCCAGTGTTAAAATGTCAGTTCATCTTGCACGTTAAACAAATGATATATATAACCATCTAACCTTCAAGAAAATATGCTTAGAATAACATAAGAAAAAGATATATATTACAGTTAATTTTTTCGTAGAATATTCGTGTTACTAAACAAATATAACATGGTTACTTTGCAGATAAAATATATTTTTCCATTTCAATAAATTCATCCATCCATTAAAAATATATTTGATCTAATTAAGTTAATAACAATGCATATTTAATTTTAGACAAAAACAGTTGAGAAAGACTCATAAGTATGATTTTTTGTGTTTAAATTTTCATGTTCTTTAACCATAGTTTCTATTCATATTTTTTGCTTCATGATGGCTTACAGTCAATAATGAATTCAGCCAAACCTCAGTCCTTGGATTGCTGTTATTTCATGGGAGCACTAAAGACACACAGAAAATCTTTATAATATGTATTTGTATCTGTTGTTTATATTTTTTATTCATGCATCTGCTGTTTGCAATAGCAACATTTTTCAGGAGCCCCTGGTCCAGCAAATAAACAGCAGGGGAATAATAAGATTTACATTCAAAAGTCTCCCTCTGTGTTGCTCCCACTGCTTTAAAGCACTCATTGGAAGAAGTGGACAAAATGTAACTGTATTCTCACAGTAGGACTGCAAATACGGTAAAAGTGGTACAGAGTTGTGTGTGATTGTGTACACTCCGAGTCAGAAGTTTACATTGTTGATGGGCTTTAATGTTAACATAATCTAGAGCTTTTAAAAATGTACTTCATTCATTTTTTTTAAGTGTGGAATGACGACTGGTAATTTGCAACTTCAATAATAATATAACAATTTTTTATTTGGGACCAGATCGTGGGGGCAGCAGTCTCAGCAGAGACTCCCAGACTTCCTTTCTCCAGGAAGTCTTCTAATTGCCTTTGTTCTTTTTGTGAGGTTTTTAGGTTAAAAGTCCTTCTTGTACATGTTGTGCTATCATCTGACTCTGAAAACAGAACAGCTCACAAGATTTGCTGAATGTACTTTAAAATACCTATTCTGTAGTCTTTGAGTACCTCATAGGAAACAGTGATTTCTAAAGCTACATTTGCATTCATTTCAGAAAAAATCCGTTTTTTAATTTTGTAGCCTCTTTTAGTTTTTCTGACACATAAAGAAGAGCCTTAAGAACGTGTAAATATAACTGTCTCCACAAAATAAAATTTTTCCTCATCAAATATTTTCATTTTTAAAGATACCGTGCAATGGTATCATTACCTAAACTCTTAACAAAGGTGTTGTGTACATATATTCACAAGGCATAAATGTTTCGTGAATGAACGTTACACCAGTCCTTTTTTTCTTCCTATGGTGAATTAGTTATTGTTAGTAAGCATTGGTATGATCCATGTTTTAATTAGAGTGCTGTGTTTTTTTGTTTTGTTATTTTTTTAGGCAGAGGACATATAAAGATGACATATTTCCTCTTTGAATGTTTGAAGCACTGACAGTGGAACTTACCTTTTTTGTTGATTTAATCGGTCATGTTTCCTTAAAAACGCAAACTAAAATAAGCAATTTTAAATTAGAAAATGTTTTCTAGAAAATTAACCTCTAAGCTCATATCAGCCTGAGCGTGTCTTTATATCTTACAGTGGATGAGTGGAACAGTGGTGGGACCACATAAGGTCTGCTTTTGTCTTTGCGTGGGCTTGATTTTTTATTTTATTTTTTTCAGTGAGAGGATCTCAAGAGGCATATTGCAACAAACAATCCCCAGCAGTACATGAGATGAAGAAAACAAATGAGCACTTCTCCTGTTTTCTGTGCTGAAAGAGGAGCCTCTATGTGCTCTTTTTCTATCTCAGCAGGAGAAGGTGTAGATGTGAAGGCCTCTATGAACTCTTTCTGTGTGTGAGCCTTTTGTATGTGTGCTTGAGTGTGTGTCCTTAAAAGATGATGATATAGAGACAGAGTTTGAACATGAACGCTGATTTGTTTAGCTAATTTTGAATATAGATGCTGTCAATTTAAAACACTTAAAAGAGAGTCTGTTTACTCAAATTTCAGTTTGTGTTTTAGTGTGTGTGGGATGTGACAGAGCAGTTGTGAACTACCACTCGATATATTTGCATTTAATCTCATTTCTGTTGTGTGTTCCCCTCCTAAATTAAGTAAAAAATAGTTTGAATGCATAATTACTGTAGTGCTAATTGATATTGCCTGCCTCCTAGAAGGAGGTAATCACAGAGGGATACGGCGTGTGTACAGACCCTAACACCCACCCCCCCCATTCCACACACACAACAAATATTAAAGATTTCAATAAATTGACAGTTAACTAAAAAAAATAAACTCTTTCCACCTCGCTCTATGTCTAGTTTCATGCCTACACATACAGCAAAATGATAACAGACTCTTTTTACAAAAATTTAAAAAATAAATTGAATCAAACTGGGGAGGAAAAAGGAAATTCGCACACAAAGTGTTAAATGCACTTTTGTGTGAGAAAATGTCAACCATGGCACTTTAATTTCAACATCAGATAATCATCAAAACCCTTCTCACAGTTTTCCCAATGAAAGAGATTTTTATTTTTTCAATCAAATCCTTTAATTAAAATTATTTTTAATTAATTTTTCCTTTCATCCTTTTCAGTTGCAGATAGCCTAATCATTTTTTTTAATGTAATTATGACGTGTTTTGGGGTCAGATTTAGGTTGCCAGCCCAAAGCATGCTTGCAGTGACACTTTACCAGGAAAAAATATCCTGTAGAGCCTAGCTCAGAGTAAGTGGTCTGTGGCTGAAAGACATAGACAGACATACAAAAGAAACATAGAAGCACTGATCCATAAATACTTTCTGTGTTAGAAAAGGTAACAGTAAATTAGCTGCATACGTTGCACTGTCTAAGAAAGAAACAGTTACTGTGAGCAGATGAGCTATGAACTGGTTGTCAAGTAAGAAAGGGCTGAATCACAGTAAAAACTCAGCCAAAACCTATGCCTAAAAGGGAAACAGGACTAAGCACTGCAAAAAAGGCCTAATTCTATAATTATTGGAGTCGACAGCAGGAGCCCAGCTGATGCCTCCCTCCATAGTGGTGTCATAGCCAAATAGAACACTAGTTGAAACTTTAGGATTTATGGTCAAATAAAACTGAGTATCATGCACATGCGAGTGAAAATCAATGGATTCTACCAATTGGAAGTATATAGTAAAGATAATAGGCTCTAGCACTGATTCCTGTGATACTTCACAAGTTAGCTGACTTTAGAAGGCTTAGGAAAGATTTATCATCAACATGAACAGTGACATATTTTAAGATGCAGCTCACTGCATCCTACAGAATGTCCAAACCTTTCTAAAGGAATATTGTGATTGACTGTATCAAATGCAGCACTTCAAATCTATAATGACAAGTTCAGATATCGGTGAAGGTTCTCAGTCATCCAGGTCATGGTCAAGCTAGGAAAGTTCATTTTAGGCAACTGGACGTGTCGTTTTCTAAAAGACGTTTCGCCTCTAATTCAAGAGACTTCATCACTTCTGACTGATGTTTTCTCCTGCATCAGTCAGAAGTGATGAAGTCTCTTGGATTAGAGGCGAAACGTCTTC
>JAUZNJ010036731.1:0-36232 GCA_034780135.1 Jordanella pulchra
AAAGTCGTAGGCATTGTTTAGATTCCAAAAATAAACTAAAAGTACGCTCTAAATCACCCGTTTTGACACACCGTGACACATTTGAAACGATCCCCCCCCCTCTGGTTTTTTTGCAAATCACACACTGGGCATAACACACGGTTGACATATAAAAACTCCACAAAAAGAGAAGATCTTCAATATTTCGTTGACTGCACCATGGCACCATGGTGATGCTTCTCATCTATGATCATTGAGAGCTCTATCTAAAAGTAGTTTTAAAAACAAATGAACTCTAACTGCAGTTTATTGATCAGCAGTGTGCTGTTCTCGGTCCGTCTTTGCCAGAGCCGAACAAACTCATTCTCTATCATGACTTAAGGCCAAATTCACTGCAACAGCTGAACTTATTAGGGTATAGTGGTATAAAGTGATAAGATTATTATTAACAGCTTAGAATGTTTATATGTTGCTAATGATAATCTTGCCTTATTTGAAAATATACTGATGATTTCATTAACTATCAACATCATAAACTATGTTACTGATAAATACTATCAATGATAGCATACAACAGATGGATTCTATTATAAAAGCAGCAGTAAACAAAGTGTTTAGTTTTTGAATCATCTGATACATTCTTTTATTCTACTCAGTTACAGTAGAAAGTCTAAATAATGTTTTTTTTTCCATCTTCTACATTCCCTTGTTAAGACTGTCAAATACAATGCTTCTGTTAAATGATACACACAAACAAAGATGTCTTCTGCTCAGTACTATTAACTGTATGAATATTTTCTTAGATGTTAAGCTCACACTAACAGCTTGATAGAATCTAAAACCTATTTGTAGGAGATAAAAAAAAGATTTCCCAAGTGTTTAATTTTTTTGTACTAAGTTTATCTGTGCAGTGATTCATATCAAGAAAAACTACTGTCTGCCTCTTCCGTTCAATATTAGACTGACGGGGGATTTCCTAATTTGGCTGAACACCCTCACTGAGGGCCCTGATTTGGTTGAAATGTTGCTTAAATGAAGCATCAAGGGACCTGTGTGTCTTCAGTTGCCAGATTTCAGACAATTGTTTGCTATAACAATCCGCAGCCAAGTCCTCCTCTTTGGGGCCACAATCAAATGGGGGAATTGAATCAGGCATTTTCAGCATGTGTTCAGCATATTTAAGGCTTACCTTTATGAAAACACAAACATGTATTTAAACATGCATTATAAACACTTCCTAATTGGAGTGTATAGCTGCCACCTTGCAGGTTCTGCCAGAACTCACTGTGGGTGTCATCCACTCTTCTCCCAGCAGTGCTTATTAATTCAGCTAAGTATCTGCCCACCCCACCCTCTCACTGTCTCTCCCTCTCTTCTTTCCATGCCCCTAAGTATATCTCACCAAATCTATTTCCTCCTTATTTGTCTTCCTCTTTCATCCTCGTATTCCTCCATTCCTCATGTAAACCCCAGAAGAAATTAACAGCTCTCCAGCTCCAGTCACATATGCAGAATGTGTCCTGGTCAGTGCATTGTGTAAACATCAATATAAAGGGATTTAAGTATTGCTTAATAACATTGTCCTTTCAATATATGCATCTGGTTAACTCCTCCTTTATGCTGTTTATTCTCACTTGGGAAATAGTGCTCCTACAGCCGTTTACAGATTGGAAATATTTGAACAAGCAACCTGAAAAAGGCTTCCTGTTTATCATATTATCTCATGAAATATGCAAATAAATTACCTTAAACATTACATTTGGCACAAATATAATTCCGCTTTTTCCTTAAATATTTTGGTTATATATGATAACAGTTGTGAATCTTCATGTGTTTTTCATTTAATTAGGTCTTTTAAGTCTAACACTTTTTTCAATTCCCAGCTTGAGCTACAGGAAGTCCTCGTGCTGTGTACTTAATATTAATAAAAGTCATTATTATAAGCTATTACACCAGAAATTTCAATTGTGTTGATGACACCAGAGAACATCCAGCTCTCTGTAGAGGTAATTACAGCTTAGTGAAATGCAGACATTAGTGAAATTATGCAGAGGTAGAAAATAACTGGGCCTTGGGCTTCATAAAGGAAGAGATGATCAATTTTTATTCCCTTGGCTACATTTAAGAGTATTCTTAATTCACTTCATCAGGATTATTGAATTTAAATTAAAGTAGAACAACCCAACAAATTAACACATTCAATAGGAAGAAATTATGTTCAGACGAGAACATTTTTACATGGTATTAACGCTGCACATTTATATATCATTCAGCATCATGTTCCTTTTGAACAACACTGTTTTTATTTAATGTTAGATATGCTTTTATTTTCTTTTTAAGCATAATTTTGCATGCAAAATGATATTTGTTACATGTTTAAAACAAAATAATATCTGTGCAGTGAGTTTCTCGTTAGTGTTGGTTGTAATATTGAATTCAGTGGATATTTAAGAAGGCAATTACTCCATGAGTCAATATGTCTCTAACATTTATCTGATATCTGTTGACCAACAAAGAAGTTGCTGCTTCTTGACAAGTTAACAGATCTTCAACTTGTTTAAAGAATGTGATAAATTCTTATCATTGAGTATCTGTCCCATTGATCCATGTTGTTGGAAAAATGCTGATTTCTTTTCAATAGTGTTGTAATAGCAATAAGGTAAATATCAAATATCCTATTAATGCCAATGAGAAAATACATTAGAATAGATTGATTAATCATTCTCAAAATATAGAGAAATGTAAAACTCCAAAGCTCTCATCCAATGTACTATTTATGTACTTTCTAACAATACATACTCAGATTGCACATAACATATCAATATCTAAATGATGAACATTTGAAATTTTACTTCTACAATGAAATCAACAGAATAGAACTGGAATCATAACCAGAATCTTGCAATTATTAAACTTCTGGTGACTTTATAACTGAACTGGGAAAATGTAAAAAGGTTAGTGAATTTTGTGAAAAGAAAAGCTCCAATTTTAGAGCATGAGTACAAATTGCTGCTTTCATAAATGAGTATGAGTGTGGGACTACTGCTTCTGTCTTATGATGCAAATACAGAACCATAATGTCTTTAATATGAAAAATAATAAATCAGGATTTTCCTTAGTCCTCAATGATGCTTCTAAATTCATTCAGCCACACTGAAAAACATTACATGTGTCTTAACGTGAATGATTTCATAAAACATCAGGTCATAGCACATTTTCTCATGTACTGCTGTTCTGAATAATGCATGTGTATTATGATCAAAGGTTGGACATTTATAGTTTTCTGCTCCATCAGGGTGCAGCATGCTTATTTTACAAACATGGTCTCATCTAGTGAAAAAAATGGTACCAAAATAGGGAAACTGTAGTTGTTTGGCAATGGGATGCATCTGTAGATTAAAACTCTCCACTATCTATAATTTTAAACTATAATTAACCTGAAACCAGTGTATAAAATATAAATTACACCAGTTAGTTTCCACATGCTCATTATGTGTTTCTGAATGTCAGACACATTTGTTTCAAACACATTTAGGAGGCATACCCTCAGCATGTTCTTGGTTGCAAGCTTGCCTCAACTAAGGATGGACTTAGACGGGATTTTTGCCGGAGAGGAAACTCGACGTCACCCAAAAGGCACTGAATGTCACTGTGAATTTACACTGGCCTGAATTTTCACATGCCTCATGATGTGGGAAAATATTCCTTGCAACTCTCAACAGTTGTAAAAAAGACAAACCCACCTTCCCTCAAATGATACCTCCTGCCTATTCTTCTTTGTCTTTCTTGTCATCAAAGCCCTCTATGCCCGCAATCTCTATCACCTTCCTCCACACTCTTCCCTCCCTCCTCTCGTCTCAGTCAATCAATCCCCTCATGAAATCACAAGGTGACATGTACAGTGTTGTCCTGGTAACCATTGCTACACAACTGTTGCCCAGCCAACGAGTGCAAACAAGCTTCAAGCACAGCAAGGAGCTAGAGCAGCAATATTCAACAAGGCATAGGGGAGAAGCTATAAAAGGCTAAAGGAAGGTTCAGGGGAGACATAGGGTCACCCACTGGCTGCAGCAGTGCATCCTCTGTTTGATTTAATAATGCCATTGACGTGTAGCAAAAGTACTACAGCAGAAATATCAGAAAACTTGTCTGCTAAATAAAGGAATCTATTAGGAAAGCAAAGGCTACACTTTTGTTAAACCTACCAAAATGTTCCTACACCATGCATTTATTATTTCCTTGCAAAATACTTCTCCCTTAAATTTACCATGGTGTCTCTTTAATGGAATCACAACATGAAATCATCTTAAATAGCAATAATCCAGTGCTAAGATTCCCAGACTGTGGCCCAAGTATAAATTAAGGGGTACTTAAAAGAAGTTTTAGCATCTACCCTTTACAAGGTAATTCAACTCCTAATTATAGAAATCATAGAGCTGATAAGCTTCAGGCAAAATGGCAAGCTTTTCAAGAGGAAGAAAAATCATTTTTTGCCTGAAAAAGAAACTATTCAAATTAGAACTGCCGAGAAGCAAATTTGAACTCCATGGAAAATCTATATCTTTAATAGTAATAAGAATTTCTGAGAGATTTACGTCTTGCTAGTTGAATAAAGTCAGACCACACTCTTCCTAATTCCTTTTTATCATGTAACATCAACAGATCATGATCATATTTCAAATGGTCTTTAGGAAACATAAAATTTATTAAAAAAAGATGTTTTTTACGATTGTAGAACATCAAAAAGAGAGATATCCATGCTTGGTAAGCATTTTATATAATGTTAAGAAACAAAAAAGTATGCTGTTTATAGTCATGCAATGAAAACCAGCACATATTAACTCTGATTTCAGAAAATAAAAACTTTTTTTCATTTCCTTTTTTAACAGGTATGTCTTGCATTTGGCATTTAAATTTACATTTTAATAATGTTCAACCATGACCATGTCATGTTAACTGCCTATTTATTAAAAGAGTATCTGATCTAAGAATAGTATAAATACCTCAGTATACATCAAGATATTAAAGTGCTGTGTTAGATGAAAAACTACTAATAAATACAATTTAGCATTTAGCATTTGGAGGTAGAGCTTACTTCTGCAGTTACTTTTAAACATCCTTCAGCCATAATGGAGTTTCAAGGTAGTTTTGTTGTTGATTGTTGTTGTTTGTTGTTGTAATTGCTGCTTTTTCACTTTTGATAATTACTTTTCAATAACTATCCACTTGATGAGACCTGCTTTTTTATGTAGCCAACAACAAGTAAAACGTAATACAATGAAATCACAATCCTTAAACTAAATGTTTCTTTTCATTTCTTTTCTTGGGTTATAGGAAATTACACTGACAAAGTACATCTATTTAATTTATTTTATTTAATGTTGTTACCTCAAAAATAGATAATTCCAATTAATATATTTTACTGCATGGTGTATCACTAATTATCTATTATTTAACCATATTTTTGTAAATCCGTCCCAATCTGTATACAGAACCAAATCTTGCTACTTTCTGTGTGTTATACACAAATCCACTTACAATTCACAGAACTCTACTTCTGTTGAAAAACCTCTTTTTGAGTCATTTTCATCCCTATGCAACCATCCTGTGTTTTAAAGTCAAGAGCTAAAGATAAAACAGAAAGTCATGCATCTACTTGAGGGAAATTGAAATCATTTTTGTTATTGAAAAAAAAACAGCGGCACCCTCACAGAATGTTAGATTAAAGAATGTCAACAACAATAACAAAAGAAATGTTTTCATTAATGGTGCTTATTTTAGATTTTAAGCAAGAGAATTAAGGATGTTACTGATGTGATGATAGACACTAAGAGCTGTGCTTAATTTAAACAAAGGCTTGTCTAAAAGCCCTTGATGAAAAGAGATTTCTTTCAATGCACAGATTTTTGCATTCTACACTCTAAATCTGCCAAGAAAAACAGAATGGATTGCTGGAGCAAAGAGGGTGTTTGTCTCAGAGGAAGGTGCTGCGAGGGAGGAGGAGTAAATTGACTGTTTACAACAACAGACTCAGAGAGGGACCTTGAATGTCCATGGCGAGCTCCCTTCCCTTTTTCACTTTCAAATCACCTTATCCCCGGGTTTTTCTGGATGCCGTCCTAGAAAAACCAAGGCCATAATTTCCATCCAATTTGCTCCTTCTCCCTGCATGAACACTGACAGATTGTCATATTTTGGCCATGCTCCCAGAGGAGTGCTGTGAGAGGCAGGAGGGCAGATAAACGGCTATTACCATTCACACTGACTCATTACTGGGCATTTAGACCCAGGAGCACCAACTCCTGAGCTACATGCAGAGGACATTTATGCTGCTCCAGCTCTCACCCCAGGAACGCAGCAGCATTGGCCTTATGATTGACAACTCACATCAAGCCTCATTTTATTTTCAGATGAATAGTTAATATTTTAAAAACTAACAGAAATTAATGATTTTTCAAAAGTCCAATTTTCTGCATCATAAAATTAATCAAAGTTACGATTAAATTATAGATGGCTTTTAATTGATTTGTTCAATCAGACGAAAGATTGTGTGGCTAAAAGTATGTTTTTTTGTATGGATTGTGTAAGGACTAAAACAAGGCTAAAACTTACTGTCATGAATCCATCCAGCAGGCCTGAGTCAGGTTTGGGTGGGGCTTGTAGCCGCTCCATTGACCACTTCTCGATGATTGATGACACCTGAGAGTTTTCCGTGTTGAGAATGCGAAACCCAGTCATGTTAACTCCACTGTAGCGATACGGTTCCATATCAAGGGCAAAAAGGTCCTGGAAGCGAAACATGATGAAAGCATGATATTGTGTTTGATCTGGAGAAAAAAAAAACTTTCCACACATTTTTCATCTTAACAATTAAGAGATGTGACTTAATTGGCAGCTCTGGCCTAATGACTAAGCGCCTAGAGGTTTATTTGAAGGTATTTTTATTTCTTTTCCTATACAGAGGCAGTAGCCCTGATAAAGGCAAGATTTCAAGGTTACAGGCAGGCTTTTGGTTGGTTGCCATTTATCATGTGGATGTGAAAGGACAAACCAATTGTCCTGCATAGAGACTATTTGGCACTTAACCAGGCAGATGTCTCTGGGACACAACAACACAGTAGCAACAGCAGGTGACGGACCCAGAACACGGGTGCCATGGTCAATATTTGCTGTTCTGAAACCAGCACGGATGGCTGGCAACCAGTATACAGTAGTTCAGGCCAATGCAGTGGCCCCTTTTCTGCCAAACATTGGCTGGTTTCGAAGTGGGCATTTTTCCATCTCGGCAGCCAAAGTCACGGTTCACTTTCTCCTTTCAATGACATACCTACTGTCACTCCCTCACTGTTACATACAGACAAGTTTATACATGTGTGTGGATGCACAACATTTTTTTCTTCCACCTCCAGCCTGTACCTTGGACTTCCAAACAGCATAGTGCATCATTTGTTTGTTTGGACTATAATGGACCAAATGGATGACACTATCATCTTCTCAGGGCTATTATCTGAGCTCTCAGTCTTCTGTTCCCTGGTTTTAGTGGGGATGGGGTGCTTTTTATCTGTAACATAGCAGTAGGCAAT
Source organism: Jordanella pulchra (assembly GCA_034780135.1). Lineage (NCBI taxonomy): Eukaryota > Metazoa > Chordata > Actinopteri > Cyprinodontiformes > Cyprinodontidae > Jordanella > Jordanella pulchra. The sequence goes on from JAUZNJ010036731.1 coordinate 7,563, forward strand.
CTTTGTAGTAGCAAGATCAAAGATTTTTGGGAGAATTTCAGTGACACCCAGAGTCAGAATAAAATGTTTCCACCTGTTTTGGTCTCCCATACCCTTGTTTCTTGTCAGCCAGGTGGGTGCTGTATTAGAAAATGTAACTGTTGTTCATTTTAACATGCAAGGTAAATACAGACTATAGGACAGTGACAGCACAGTAGAAAATGAGTCAGCTTTTTCAAGCTACCTGGTTTTCTCAGGTTGCAGTGAAGCTTCACTATGAGTCACATACAATAAAAATTGAGATGGGATTTTTCTTTTCTCTGCAGAATGCTCTAAGTAGATTTTTTTCTCTGAGAAAAGAAAAACTCCTATCAGATTTACAGACAGATACATTTTGTCTCCAGACAAACAACCGGTTTTATAGTTGGGGAGGAAAAAATAGAATGTTCAAAACAAGTATTATTGTGTCAACACAAGTGCAAAAAGGTTTAGAAAATAAGCAAATAAGAGACAATTTACTTACCAGGGTAGTAAAAATGTAATGGTAGTACTCAGTCATCATACCCATGGCCAAGGCCTACAAGGGAAAAGAAGACTAAATATAGAATTCTTTTAAATCTAAAACTTAATGCAAGATTTTATTAAGATTTTTTATTTTGCAAAATATTTCACTCAAAGTAACTGTCAGCTAGTCTGTAGAATAACAAGAAGGCAGAATTTTAATAATCTAATAAATAAAGAAAACAGAGAGTGATAGTAATTTAACTAACACCTCAGTTAGAAAGGATGACAGACATCCTACAATCTATGACAAAAATAAAACACTTGACCTGTCCAAACAAACTTGTAAGGTATTCACCCTGGGCCCAAAGTGGATTTCTGCAATCCATTTAAGAAAAAGCTTAGTTTACAACAAATGTGATTTATAAACCTTTTTACCATAATTGTCTCATTTCATTTTATATTATATAAAAGTGTATGCTCTTCTATGTTTTAATATTTTTAGGTGAAAAACTCCACGGGACTTGGCTTTTGAAAAATAAAGACTTTTGTTTTTTAACTAACGTGTCGAAATATTTACTTTAGGTAACAGTTTGAAAGTAGATAGTTTTCACACTCTATGTGTTATATGCACTGATAGAAATGTGTTTATTTCACAGCTCCCTCAGTCCACACAGAACCCGCAAACTTATGCACCTTGTTTTTAGAAAACACATGAAAATATATATTTCTATCAAAAAAAAAAACAAGAAACAAACAAACAGACAGCAATTCAGTCTAAAACACACTTAAGCATCATTAAAGAGAGAATCTCTTTCATGTAGCGGGTTTTAGAATTTAATAGCAGCTGGTCATTTCGGCCTTTTAATAAATTGGTAGGTTTGTTCTAGACATAAAAGCCTATTTTTCACAAGATTTTTTATATTGATGTACATCAATTTTTACTTGTCAGGGAATTTTAATTAATCCGCCATACTAGTCATGTGACTCCAATTAATTATGTCCACAGAAGAAGAGCAGGCACTCAGAATTGCTTTTGCTTTAAAATAAATTTGAACACACACAATATGCAAGTGCTGAATGGTTCAAACAGGAAAAGAACCAAATTCAACTGAAGAGGCTGTACTATAGAGTACAGTCTTCCTTATAAAGATTTTATTTTTTTCTTTTTCTTTCAGTTTTCACCACTTCAATGTTTGATTTGATAATATAATGGTCTAGTTATTGATAAATCGAAGCAAGTTGAGATAAAATGGGTGTAAAAACCGTTCATGAACTAAACTGAACCAAAGCCAGTTTGACTTAACTTTTGCTCAGGTTCACTTGTTTGACTAAGGAACATATTTTTGTTTGTTGTCTAATAGGTACAAGATTAAATGCTAAATAAATAACGTACATATTATTGAAATCCTGAAAACCTCTATTTTAGTATTAAAGAGAAAGGCTTTTAAAGGTATTTAATGGCACAATACTCTTCACTAAAGATCACTTCAATAAGGGCCCCTGGGACTGTCATAAATAATGGCTCATGTTAAATGAACTGGTGCTGCCCCTGAGCAGAGGAAGACATTAATAAAAAAAAAGTTATTGTGCAATTGAGAGCATCTGTTGGGACTGGTCAGCATTCAGGATCTCATAATATACAAGGGAATAAAGGTGCACAGAGCAGAGAGGAAGAATACATCAGAAGAAAGAGTAATAAAATGAACACACTATAGTTTCAGCACTTCTACATAATGAATAAGGGATGAGCTTCTCAATTCAATCTTAACTTTATGAAGGAAATTATGTAAATTTTGTTCCTGTAGGTAACTTTTTAATTAAATGCAAAACATGATATGATAAAACTGCTCATTTATTCACAAATTTAGCTTCTACCAATTCATACATAGTACATTTTTGGGATGAATAAATTGCGAGTGTTTTGTTAATCACAATTCCTCCTATTATTACTCATCGTGTGATTGGTAGAAAAAGGCTAGTGACGAGACCATGAAGTTATCACCACTTATTAAGGTGACATCACCTGTTTCAGGATCCAGGCAGCCATCTCATGTCCACAATCAAAGATGACGTGAAACTCCTTTGCCTTCTTCATCTCCTTCAAAAGTGGCTTGGCGTCCTTGGTCTCTGTGGGCAGCTGTCGAATCTTCAAACGAATGTTATAACGGGATGGTGCCTTGATCAGCTCCTGCAGTCGAATGAGACCTGTGGACAAAAAGGGTACCATATAGCATATGAAAAAGGAGTTTTAAAGATAGAGTGACATACTGTGTTTGATCTGTCGCCATTTTGAAGCATCTCTGATTCTAAGGGTTGCCATAAAAAATCATTTTAAAAAAATGGAATCTTAGTTTCCTGGCAGAAAAAGGCTCATATGCATGCCTTCTTAATCTACACTCCATTGATCCTCCTACACATCCTTGGCAAGCAATAGACTGCTACAGACCTATCATAGAATGCCACACCACGCCAGCACATTGCTTTTAAACCAAAAAGATAAAAAAACCCAGAAAAAAACTGGATCTGCACCCTCCTACATTGGGTTCCAATATGACAGCAGTCTGCAAAATGTTTATTTGCTCCTCGTGTTCCTCGGCACTACACAAAAGCACCAAATGGGTTCAATTTTACCCTGATGGAAAGCCACGGTCAATTCTTCTGTCTTTTCACACACACTTCAGATGTGTTCTGATGAGAGCGACTGTTTGCCCAGCTTGTACTTTCCCCCCTGGGGGAGCCCGACGCCGCAGTCACATATTCAGCTACAATCTTCACCTTTCATTTTTTCGACCGCACGCTCAGGTAGACAGCTCTCCAGGAGACTCTGTGATGAGATTACAATGAGTTTCTCCCTCGGTAAAGAACTTCAGAGTCCAGGGATGAAAGGAGCTGGATTGATAGGAGAGATGATTACTTGTCATGGGTATAAAAATGGATGGAGCAGAAAGGATAGTTTGAGTGGGAACTGGAGAGAGATAGAAGTTTTTTCTTTTCTTTTTTTTTTTTCCTTTAGAACCACTTTAAGTTAGCTCAGCCTTTTTTCACCCTCTTTTTTATATAAAAAAAACAAAGTGCTGTGTGAGCAGTTTAATGGTCTCACTGTGTGTAGGGCTTGGTCTCCCCGAGGCCTATAGAAAAATTGGTGTGAAACAAATCCATGCAAGTCCGGTTGTGAAAAGAATTACAGTGAGAAAGAATTCTAAACCTCCGAGAGTTGTCCTCAGGTAATCCCTGTAGATCCCTACTTTGGGGCATGTCTGCTTCTCTCTGTTTTTGTTCGGCCTGACACTTTGGAGGGTGTTAAGCAAGGCAAAAAAAAAAAAAAAAGTCTGTCAAGGGAGCTCAGCGTTTGGGAAACACTGTCAGTGTGGATGTTTGCGAGCTCTGGCTAATGCCTTCAGACTTTCCCCCTGGATCTTCTAACGGCCGTGTGTGAATATTTTATCCCCTCCGATAGTTTTTCCTGCCAGCCGTCAGATAGGCTCCAATCAGTGGTGCAGGGCCCTGGAGCATGAAGCTGTGTGATTACAGCCTGAGACTGGGACCGGGCGGGAAGTGAAGCGGGGCCATAGAACACGGCGATGCAGCTGTCTCACATTTAAGAAAGTCAGGTGTCTTCAGCAGCAAAAAAAATGTTGAAAAAAATCCATACGCTGGTCCTGAGACGCTCATAACTGACAAGGGGGAAAAAGTGAGAGGTCATCAGTTGGCATCTCTCTCGGAAAACTCTAAGGATATAGAGCGTGTGAAAGATGCCAAGCTCTGAGGAGGGAAGTGAAGAATGATGATGAGGATGAATCAGAATAATGTGGCAAGTGAGATGAGCTTCTGTGATATAATCAGGGGTCATAATGGTGTTAGAATTTGCTAGGACGGAGAGTGTGCTGAAAGTTATGTCGTAGATACCCGAGTACAAATATAACAAAATATTCACACCCCATAACGTTCTTCACATTGTGCCATGTTAAACCTATGAACCTCAACATGTTTTGCTCAGATTTGTTTAAACAGACAAAAGAAACAACAACAAATAACTCATAAATCTGGAGTGGAAGCAAAGAGAAACCTTTTTATTTTTTCTGAATTTTCAACAAAGGAAACCATGTGAAGTCTGGAATGGATCTGTGTTAAGTGTGAGGTGCTCGGTGGCAGCAGCAGGACAGCACAGGGACAAAATTCGGTTAGATTCCATTTTTGTCAAACACTGCAGCAAGACTGCAGTAAATGTTCAGAAATCACTCCAAGAGGAAACTGAAAGATTGCAGCATCCGGATTTTCAAAATAGTTTACTGAAGATGGCTATATTTACTTAAAAACATGTCTATTTGATGGTATTTACGTGAATATATGTGTACATTATCAACTGTTTCACCTAAAATCTATTGCTGGCCAGCATATATTATTGTTGGTCAGTGGTTCCCAAACATTTCATACCGGGAAAAAGTCAACTGGAGTAAGTTAAACCAGGCAATGACATAAACTACAATCTTAGTTAACAAAACCCCCACCTTTAAAGTGTAACTATTTTAAATGTAACTATTTATTTAACAATGTAACAGATGTCCACATTGCTATCAATACATTTAAAAACAGAATAACTCAAAATGGGTCAATTATTTAATTCATTTTTACCAACACCACGTGTAGTTACACTGAACATTTTGGGAACTAGTGACCACTGACATAGGTAATCAAAAAATGATGACAGAACATTAAATATACAAATATATGTAACAAATATAGCTTCTCTGCACTCTATAGACTATAACTAAAAAACAAAAAGTAAAGAAATTTTAACTGTTTTAAAACCCATGGGAGGGATTGTTGTGGTCTTGCGCCTTTATCACTGACTTTTGATGCACGATCTGCACATGCTGTTCAGAACTCCTGTGGGCTTCGCAGCAGAGCAGAGCTGGATTGATTGGTTAACAGCTTTGCCCATTTTGCACAGTTTTACTTTCCAAAAAAAGCTCAAGCATTATTAGAAAAATCTGGTTTTCAAATCTTGTTACTGAATTTTAGTATTAGTAGTAGAGCAGTAGTCTCCCACCTGATCTGTGAATCTTTGCTGCTCCCCCAGATCTACTAAAAGCCTCTTGACTGTTTATTTACCTCCATCAAGGAGGTTATGTTTTCATTGGCTTTAGTTTGTTTGTCTGGTTTCAAAATAACTTAAAAACTGTTGTCAAGTTTTCACAGAAGGGACATATTATAACCATTGAGAAATTACTACATTTTGGGAATGATCTGGGTCCGGTGTGAAGATGAAGGTCACAATATGTTGGGGGAATGAGCTGCTTGGCGGAGGTCTGTGCTCTCCGAGTGCTTTTCTAGTTTAATTAATGCTTTCCCTGTATGGTCTGTCAGTTTAGGTAGACAGAAAGGTCACAGTAGGTTTGCTGTTGTGCCAATTGACAAAATGTGAAAAAATTCAAACATGAATTTTTTGAGGGAATTGTTATGCAAAGCAATACATTTGGACAAAAGCAAAAAAACAGAATTTTATATATTAAGCAGTATAAATACATAATGACCAGGAAAAAAACCCAAATTCAGTTTAAAGAACCAGGGAGTTCATTTTTTAGAGAATTTATTAACAGTGCGTTTTACCTGATGACTAAGGAAATATAATTTACTTACAATAAACTGTCAGCTATCTTTTGCCAAAAAATAGCTCACAAATTGAGTGTAGGGACTTGAATATTTCCATCTTTTCTCTAGAGTGATTACACTATATCTCATCAAAATATCCCTGCACTCCTGCTAAAATATGACCCGTCTTTTAAAATGCATATTTTGAGCCACTCCACAAAGTTACAGCACAGAGGCAGTAGTTCACAGACACATTTGAGAGCCACCCTCAGAGATCAAGTGTCTCAGTGTGTTATCAACGACTCTTTTCAGCCCCCACATACTACACTTCTGCATTACATTAGGTTGAAGTGACACAGGGTCATTTAGGGTAAGTTTTATTTTTTTTTTTATTTCTGTGCTGCAGTTCAGCCTTTTGGAAGACTGACATTGGTAGCACCTGGAGGACTAAGACAGAACAGTAAGCTATTGATTTCTGAATTAACTTGACAGGTTACAAAGCGTTCACTGAACTCTCGGGAGCAGTGTGGCACTTTGCAGTTCACCTGCTTCATGTTTTTATCTTCATTCTGAGACATTTTATTGTGAAAATGTAGAGTATAAAGACAGACACCAACTGTACCTGTACCTGTGCTGTCGTCATAGACTACAGTGACAGTTCTCCACTTGAAGAAGTGCACCAGGTCGAGGATTGCTCTACTGAGGGAGGAGAAGTCTGGGTACAGGCTGACATAGTATGAATCTCTGTTGTCAGACACTTGATGCTTCCACTTGGTCTGGATGTGGGGCACTCCCAAAGCATTGCAGATGGATTGGACTGCGTTGGCAGATGAACTGTGCGAGGGGCCAAAAATGGCTGCCACTCCCAGAGAAAGTTGGTCACATGCTGGAATGGAAAAAAACAGAAATATATATATTATCAGTTCTCTGTCTCTAGCTGGAATCTTAATTTAGTCTATTTTGAATTTATTATCTTTGATGTAATAATTGCAGAAGAAAAAAGAAATGTGACAAAAAAGGAAGCTTGAATTATTACTGTAAAAAATATATATAAAAAAAAAAACAAATATCATCAAAAAAAGAGAAATATTAAGGCTATATGAAAACATACACCATATGCATAAAATCAAGAACCTCTGGTTGCAGACTGTTTGGTGAAAGGGTGGATCACTCTCAAGAGTTTATTGAACAGATGCCACCTAATCCAGGAGTTCAGTGGTTAAATTTTATTGCTCTTGAATATAGCAATTCTTATCAGAATATAAGAACAGTTGTCTAAATAATTGTAGAAAATCCAACATTTGGTTGAGGTAGGTTGTAGGGTTTATTTTCATTAAACACTTTTATTCAATTAAAAAGTGGCTTTACTTGCTACATAAGAAAAATAATGTTATTATTTCTCTGGAAATAAAACCCAAACCAGTTTTACGTCATGCAACTGGCAAATGAAGCTCAAAGGTAAAACATTACGGAACAGTTTCTTGAAACGAGCCCTCGATCAACTGAGCATGTAATTCTGATAGATGTTTGTAAATAGATGAAGCATTAATTCAGAACTTTACAACACATTTTTCAAAAACCAGAAATATTTAAGTTAACTAAAATCTATCACTTCTCTAAGGACAAGTTGGTGATTTTCTTTAAGTACCAACTCATTCTAAAGCACCAAAAATACATGTATTGAGCTAATATTATAGATGTGATAGATCTTCTTTCTCGTCATTTACAACTTTTTTTGAATGTACATATTTGTACACTTTTTTCAGTGCTTGAAGAAGCATTTGGAGAGTCAAACAGAATGGCTTTGGAGTTAAGTTCACAGATAGTCGTGCACTGTATACCAGCAGTTTTGTTTGTAAATGCAAATGCGGTGAGAGGGTAATTTCTTATTTTATAAAAAGGAATTATTAGAACAATGGTTACCTATAGAAATGTGTAATATAACATAACATAATATAATGAGTGAGTTTTATATGGGGATGAGTTCCCATAGAGATCTGAACACTTGTTCTGGTTTTTCACAAATAAACAAACCAGAGACAAAACTGTGCTTTCAATAGTTTTTAATCAGTGTAGAATAATGCATTCAGGCTTTATTTATCAGTCTATAAAATTATGCTTTTCTCTAATAGAAAAGCACAATCAACTCATGTTTTCCTTTGGCTTTTCCTTACAAATAGTTTCATGAGCCTCAAAATATGTTCTAATTTTTATTTAGGATAATTTAGTCGAAATTGAAATCTAAAATATTTTAGATTTTTTGCTAGAAGTGATCGAATGCATTTATCGTTTATTCCCTAAAGTAAAAAAAAGCTGAAAATTATTTATCATGCAAACCAGAATCTATTAATCACATACCCACATCAGCTGGATTAGCCATCTGCAATCTATCAGCATGTTCTTACACCAGGGGGTTTCTGATCGTACACTGACTTGAAACTAAACTAATAAATTATAGAAAAGCTTCTTGGAAAACCACTAATAGATATTTTTTTTGTATGCTGGCTATAACCCTGAAACCAAACTGCCTTGGAAGATGAGCCATTATGCCCTTATCAAATCCCACATATACCTTTACCCTAAGTTTTTTACAAATTCTCCTGTAACTAAAGAATCTTTAGATGTTTCAGGCTTTTTAAAATAATCACCGACATTTGGGTTTAACGCACCACACCTATTCTTCTTATATTGATTAACAAATGTTTCTCTAAAAAACACAAACTTACAAGTTACATTCAAGTTTAGCAAGCACTTTTCACTGGATTTTTTACTCACCTTTCCGAGAGGCCTCAAAGCTATCAAAGATGTTTATTCTCTGGATGTCATAGGTCAATGTTGTGTTTGGGAGCAATGTGCGGTTCCTGTTGATTGTGTTCAAGGCAAATTTAAAGGCTAATTCCTCTGCTCCAGAGGGGCCACTCTCTATGGATTCAAATATTCCACCTAAGAGCAAAAGAAATACAGAGAAAAAGAATCAGTCTGTGGAAGACTCCATTTAGATAACTGTAATTGCAATAGATTCCTTTAAAAGGATGCCTCATACAAGAACATGATCAATTTCATTTAGGCAATTAGAGGTGGTGTATTCTTTTTTTTCCTCCTAAATCAATGATGCTGACAATGCTGTGTTCAGTATACACAATTTGGATGTATACCTGGGCGAAGCACAGATTTACACTTATGAAAAGACATTTGAATATCAACCGATTTGCATTCTGTGGGAACTTTCTATGCAATTATAGGCAATTAGCTCCATTGGGAGCTCAGTTCAGGGGCGGGTGCCCCTCATAAACTCCCTTGTGTTGGTTCGTATTTTGCTTCTTTAATTTCCGCAATTTTTATTTAAAATGGAAGATATTTGAGTCAAATAGAAGAAAACAGAATATATACCAAAGCATCACATAACTACCAGATGAAGGGGAAACAACACACAGCCACAGGAGAATTCAGAAGTGATATAGTGAGGTGAAGAGAATACAGGAGTTAGTCCTTAAGATCACAAGTACAGACACAATTCGAACACTGATACCTTTACTGAATAAAATGTAATCATATAAAACCCTGTAAAACGTCAGTATGAAAAACACAGCACTTCAGCATCAGACAAAATAAATGCTTTTATAACGCAAGGTGCTGTTTGCTTCTAACAGCTCCCTTTAGACTTGTCAATTATTTTGGGCTGAACAGAGATGATTAAAGCTCCAGATGTTCCATCAGCATGATTTACAATCCCAAACAATAAGCATTTGGAGCCAACCTGAGAAAAATGTGCCACATTTTGTGATTATGTCTAAACTAATTTAGAAGGATTCATTAAGCAAAACACTAGAAATAAAAAAAAAGATATATTGCACCCACAGCCAAAATGTGCAAAGCCTGAATGAGATTCAAATTTTGTTTGTCCTCTGATGTCCAAACCGTACAGTAACATTAGGAGAGGAATTTAGAGATAAATTTAGAAGTTTGGTTAAACTAAACAAAGACAAAATATTTTTGCACATTTCTAGAATGATTGTGTATCAAAAAAAATCCCACAACTACAAGTGCATTACTATAAATCACAATATCTTTTTTCTTTAAAAAAACACTGCAGTTCAGTGACTAAATTAGCTAAATTAAACAAATAATGGTGTTTTTAGCTCTTTATTTCTGTCAAAAATAATAACATTCCCCTAAAAGCACAAGGAAACACAACATGTCATTTACTAGAAAGATTATAATAATACAAACTAAAGAGCAGTTTTTAAAATAGAAATGTCAGTTTCATGGAAAACTATGTTTGTTACCATATTAATAGTTGTTATTCTTAAAACAACATCTTTTTCCGACAAACAGGGTTTTACTGAATGCATATTAGAATTCATTGAGTTGTACCTATTCCCTCCTATAAAGATTAACAACAAAAAAATAATAATTTCAACACTCTACCACACCTTTGAAAGTAAACAAAAATCATAAGAAAGCTTATGAAATTCAGACTTAAAAGGGAATGTTTGAGAGTAAAAAGATGAAAGAGGGTAGTGAGAGCAACTCTGAAATTCTCATGGGGGTGAGTGGGGAGTTCAGGAGTCCATCCACGGCTCTTGTCTTAGAGGAAAGAGAAAAGGATTGGCAGAATCTAAACTGCGAAACTTTAAAGTCTGTTTACTGCTTAAATCACACGATGAGAAAATAAGACTGAAAAATAGACAGAAGGAGTGACAACTTTATAAAGATGATAAAAAGAAATGGGAGAGTTATACAGTAATGGACATTGTAGCTATAAATAGTGTGTAACTGTGGCAGGGAGTGATAGAAAATGTGTGCAGGAGGGCAAAGAATATGTCATTAACCCAGGGAAGTGAGATTCATCACTGTCACCACTGTGAAGCCATGCTTTAGGGTATTTTACTCTTTTTTTAACAGTATCTTCATTCATTTTCTGTATATAGATGTACAGTGTAGACTGTGGAAAAAAAGACCTTGAACAGCTAAAAATGAATTCAGGCTATCTTTGCAAAGTAATATGTAAATGTTTTTTACTTTTTATATGCAATTAAAGGAACTACTTTAATAGGTTTTTCTGTTTTAGCATTCCTTTCAGACAGCAGTGTGGATAATATTCCCTTTCTAGTCTTGAAAGGACTGAATACCATAAAGAATAAGAAAAATGATGTCTATCTGACCTAATACATAATTATTATATGAAATCCAAGGGGTAGCACATTGAACACCACAGGCCTTTTTCACTGAATGTGAAGCCAAGTCTAATGGCATTATATTGTGCTCATCAGATTCCTTTGAGTTGCTAAATGACTTGGATATGATATAACAGAAATCATTTAGTGCTTCCAAATAATTCATATCCACTGAGCATTACTAGTTTGTCACCTTATAGACATGAGATTTTTAATACACACAGAATACAGCATGGATGTGCTGTAAAAGAATTTTCAAATGCTTAAAAAAATAAAAGATCTGTTGTGTTTTTTTCCCTCTTTACTCTGAAAATAAGAAAGAAAAGAAAACATAATGTGCAATTTCAACACACATCATCATGAAAGACTACTAAAGCATTAAATTCTTGTCAAAGAAACAGGATTCCAGTAAATGTGTAAAGTAGGCAAAAAGCCTATAGTAACGCTGGAGAAGCTGAAAACATTCACAGTTTAGGTGGTTGTTAACAGGAAAACTCAGAGTTAGACACTGATAGAAGAGCTTTAAGAACAATAGCACTTTGACAGGAGAACCATAGTCAGTCCCAGTCAATGTTTGCTACAAGTCATATAGCAAATAATGTTGAAAATTATCCTCTGGTCAGAAAAGGCCAAAAACAGAGGCTGAAGCTTTGGACTTTAATATGGTGAGATGCGATCAAGCTGGAAGATAATTATTACTTTTTCCAAATCGCTGTTTCAGGCAACATTAAACTCCCATACTTGTATTAAAGACATAGACTCGGCAACTAGTGAACTTAACTTGCTAATTTGTAGTTGTTTCCAACACTTAATGAATACCTAACATGAATACCTAACATTTTTAGATAAAATGCTATCCATATTGATTGCACTGAGTGATGAATTTGACATTTCGCCCCAAGTGGACTTCATGAACCTCTGACAAGATTTTTTCCCCTCTTTGTCACTGGTCTTGTATATTTTCCTTGATTAAAGTCTAATAATACTACCTCTCTCATCATCAACCCCCCTCCCCCAAGCTAGCTTTTGTAGTCTGTCTGATTGCAGGTGAGTGAATTACAGTTGGTATAATCAGGGACTGTGGGACTGTGTGTGTGGAGTGTTTCTCCTTGTGTGAACTGTGTGTGCACAGTTGCCAGAACTGCTGTAAATTACGTTGTGCAACTGAAAGCTCAGAGTGAGTTATGAGCTAAATAACCACCCGGACGATAAAACAGGCCAGCTGATCCTAAGGTCTCTGTGTGTTTGTATGTGTGCATAAGATGTTTACTCCTGTGTCAGTGTGTCTTGTGTTTGTAGGAAAACAGAAATATTCAAAATGAAGAAAGTGAAAATTGACACACAGGGCAAGAGATTTTCCACTTAACTACAAGCTTTTTATATGTAGTTGTGCTTGAAAAATTAACAGTAGTAATTTAAATAATACAAAACTGAAAAAGTAATAATTAATACAAATTTACTAAATGACTGAAATAAAATCATGATTTCCATATTCCATTTTTTATAATTTTTATTTATTATTAATTATGTCAATTTTAATGTATTGCACTTGCAGCAGATTTTTTTCTGTCTCTAAAGGAAGGGTATGTAGACTTTCAAGCACAACTGCATGATATGAGCATTTATTAGCTTTTCTTTTCTCAGTGCATGACAAAATCTGAGTACAGACATTTTTTGATAAACATTACTAACAAAGAAAACCTTATCTCCAAAAGAGGTTGTATATATATATATATATATATCTATCTATATATATATAGATAGATATATATATATATAAACACATGGAAATGTGACTAGGGAGGAGCTAGAGAGTCACTGAAAAAGAAAACCATTTATTTGAAATTTAACAACGAATTGGAAAACCAATTTGAAAATAAGTTTCTAATTTCGCATTTTGAATTCAGTTTTAAAATTTGTATTTATCAATCCATTATTAAATAATTGAAGTTGAAAATGTATTTTTAAATCCTTATTCTAAATGGACATTTTAAAAACAAAATTTGTAAATCTGATTATAAATACCTTTCCTAATCACACATTTAAAGATGTATTCCTTATTCCATTTCAACTTTGTTTTTTAACTTGCATTTTCAAATCCTCTTTAAAATTGCATGTTGCTTTTGCTTTACAAGTTCTATTTACCTTTTCTGTGACCCTTCTGGTCCCAGAGCAAACTGGAAAGCAGTTAAGCTTTCAGTGGTTAGACTACCACACTTGGTTAACAGAATGACCAATGTTTTTCCTTTTACTTCTTTTTCTGTGACTCTCTAGGTCCTCCATACTTAATAACTTGCACAGAGCAGATCTACTAACCAGGTGCATTGTTTATCAAAAATAAGCCAAGCTGTTGCCGCAAACCTTTGGTGTATTTGTTTTTATAAGTGTGCACAAAAACATGCTAATAACCAAAACAAGCAAAATTGTAGGAGGAGGATACAAAATTGTGAATAAAAAAAGCATCCACAAACTAATTTAACAAACAGGGTTTCTGTATCTATCTTTTTCTATTTCTTTTGAGAGGAAGGTACAAAATTACAATAATGTCCATGATAACTGTGGGGATAATTGGTAAGATGAAAGACAACAGAGAAAGAGACTGTGCACATGTCTACAGATTTGGATAGTTAGAAATAACAAAGGGCTCTGAAAGGGTATATGATCTTGCAATTGATAGGCAACAGCTTGTTTTACACTATTGATATCACATTTTGAGAGATAGCTACCCCAAACCCTTGAAAAAAGTCTTTTTCGATGCCCTTAGAAAAATTAAATTTCGAGTAGAGTGATGCACTCTACCAAGACAAGTTAGTCCATGTTCCAAGAGTACCTATCTTAAAAAAATCTCTAGGATTAGTGGAATTGAGCCATATAAGTATAACTGAACAAGGAATTTACATTACCTGCTGTTATGATCAGAAGCTGAGCTTGCTTTCTATCTCACCAACGGAGTTATTTTTTATATCATCATTTAATTGAGTCAGCATTTATGTTTGAAATATTAAGAGTTTATCTATTATTTTTTAAGGAACCAGAAAAAGAAAGATAATTTTACTTGATTCTACTTGGTTTGCTACCCTTCACTGGCAAGACTAGTTCAAACAGCCTGCTAAAATGTCCTTGTAAAATTTAAAATTAAACAAACTTAGGGTATTTAAACTTAACATCTAAAAATGCAGGTATAGAAACTAGATCTGCTCCGAGCCTGTGCGTGCCAGTGATCTGACACTATATATGTGCCTCAACGTTCACAAGGTGATGTAAAACACTGTGTTTGTTCCAATAACACCAGCAGTGTTACTGTGTCTGAGGATCAATGAAGTTTTACCTGATAGATATCCAAGCTAAAAAGTTATGTTTTTGGTAGACAAATACCTCCAATAATATGGTATAAAGGGCAGAGGCAGAAGACACTGTGCATCCATGCTAAAAGCAAAACACCTGAAAATACATCTATCTTCTCCCGCTTCATCCATCAGGGTCGCGATTGGGCCTGGGCCTATCTGCAGCAGACTATGGGCGTAAGACAGGGTACACCCAGGACAGGATGCCAGTCTGTGTCAGCGCAACATATAGACACACAAGGACGCACAACCATGCAAACACACCAAGGGGCAATTGAGAGAAGCCAGTTAACCTAACAGTCATGTTTTTGGACTGTGGGAGGAAGCCGGAGTACCCAGAGAGAACCCATGCATGCACAGGGAGAACACGCAAACTCTATGCAGAAAGATCCCAGATCGAACCCAGAACCTTCTTGCTGCAAGTCAACAGCACTAACCATTGCCCCACCATACAAATACACTACTCCCCAAATTATTTTTTCAGATTAATTATACTATACATCAGATCATTGACGAATGTGTAATCAGAAATACATCGTGCTCACTGTAGATTGTGATTTATGTAAAACAGGGTTGCTCAAGTCCAGTCCTCAAGAGCTACTATCCTGTAACTTTTTGATGCATTTTTTATACACCTGAATCAAATGAGTGGCTCTTTACCAAACCTCTGCTGAACTAAATGAGGAGACTGAGCCTTTAGATTCAGGTTTGTTAGAGAAGAGATGCTACTAAAAGTTACAGGACGGTCGCTCTTGAGGACTGGACTTGAGCACCCCTGATGTGAAAGGTTTGAAATTACTCATTTGAGTTGAGAATCCAACGATGAAGTGTTATGTCACCCTTTCAAGCCCCATAATAGAACGATAGTAGACAATAAGTCTATATGGGACAGATAAATACAGCTGAACTGCAAATAAGGGTGATTGACTCAGTGTCACTCTATCAAAAATACAGGTCAAGTCTATTTTAATAGATAGCAGAGCAAACACTCAACGTATTGAGTGTATAACACTGGCTAACTCTGTCAGCAAACCCCACCCAGACTATAAACAGAGTCATGTGTAAATATGAGGCTGTCGGCGAGTCAAGTGTCTCGTTTTTTTGCAAAAACAAAACATGGCCGTCCTGAAGTGAACATAACTAAATACAAAATGACAACTACAACAATCAAAGCAACTTTTACATAGACTAAATAAAAAACAATGTTATCTCTCAAACTGCTAGCTACAGATAGATTTAGGTTTGTATTTAATTTGACTATGTTCATTTATTTGTCAATATACAGGGAGCACAAATACCAATGTAATGTTTTAAAAAATATATTTTCGCATATGTTACACTTTTGTTCAAGGGTTTTTTAGAAAGTAATATAAACTTCAAAATTAAATTTAGTATTTTGTGCATAGTAATGTGAATAATTACCAATAACAATTATTACGAATTCTTTGATGCGATAATTTGAGATTTACAATTTTTATTTGTTGCCCAGTACTACTTTTTTTAAACAAACAAAACTGAACATCAGTGGCCACCAACATCTACATGCTTCCCCTCAATTTCTACATGTCCCTCCCTTACATAGATGTTAATAGTCAACAACATCAGTTACCATAACTATGCAGATGACACACAGCTATTGATCACAATGTCACCAGGTGACTATGAATCCAGTCAAGCGTCAGGGAAATGCATAAAAAAAAAAATGCAATTTTTTTCTTCAGCTGAATCAAAATAAAACCTTAACAATGTTTTTTGACCAAACGAAGGTTGCTTAAAAATTGTTTATGAATGGCACAAATGGTTTCTGTTTTGTTTTTTTTATAGCAATTTAGTGCTCCTTATTTGGACTCTTTAAAGATCAGGCCTAGAGCAAGTTGAGAGTGAGCTAAGATAAAGCACAACCTCAAATAATTGAAAGATTAGCTTCTTAATGGCTAAATGAAAATTTGTTATTCAAATTCTACTTTTTGTGCATATATTAGCCGTCATATGGAATCATGTCAAATTTGGATTTAAATTCAAGTTAATTTAAAAAATGTCTCTGTCCACAAGCTGTTTTGAGAAATATGAAAGCCCGGGCTTTTTTTTTTTTTTTGAGTCCTTGTTGAGAAATGGTTACTAAAATAAGAGGGTTATTTACATTCCAATGAATAGGAATGCAGCCATCTCTTTCCACCCAAGGTTGCACAGTGCAATGAGCGATGAGATTCAGATATGTTGCCATAGTGACTCACCTATGCTATGGCACTGATGCACTGACAGTTTTGGAATCCAAGCAGCAGATTGGTGGAGGGAGGGCATAGTGGAAATATGAATGACTTATATCTGTGACTAATGGTGTTGCTGCAGGAGGGCGGTGAGCAGGAGGGTGGCTGCCTGGGGCTGTTGGCCCAGGTATGTGTATAAGCTTTCTCATATAGGGGCCCAAATCCGGCCCCCCAAAACATAAAGACACACACACACTGCACCCCAACCCCCCATAGCCTGTTTCTGTCTCCCTCCATCTTTCAACAAGCAAGGATCAGTACTCAGAGCCAATAGGCAGGAGGCAAAAGTGATGGGAACGCTCCATAAATATCACTGAAATTCCCAGTGGGAGTGCTCCCCGACATGTTAGGCGGTGAATGGGACATGATGCATGAAGGCCTGCAGAGAGTTGCCACCCCCGGTCATTAATCTGATCATCCCCTTGGTACAGTGGTAGAGTGACCTTTCTATGCTGCACAGAGGCCTATTCTCTCTCCAAAGATATCAGAGCAAAGCACAGGGTATGCAGGACACTCACCTCTGCCATTAGAAGTTAATACAAGCAGACTAAATAATAGGTGTGCTGTACACAATACTTTCAATTCTTTTTTCTGTGCTTGACATGTGGTGATTTGTAATTCTATTTTTTGTCTCTGGTGTAATCCTCTGTTCTATTTAAGTCTACCTAAATGAGCACAAGAGAAGCAAAAGTCACCTAAATATAATTAGATATTAGGAGGAATGTCAGAAATAATGAAAGTATTTCATTATCACAAGAAAAAAGAAAAAAAAATGTATCAGTTACTTCATAAGTTCCTCTGATTCCCTTTAATCAAATCCAACATTCATTTACTTTGCATTATTTACGACTTAATCTTTTACCTCTATTTTTATGATCTGTGTGGAAGGTTATAAGGGATCTTGGCAAGAGATAATAAAATTGTGATGAGTATAATAAATAAAAAGATAGGACTATTAAACTAATAATTCATGGTTAAGTGATTCATGATAAATAAGTCATTGGCAATTATTTTAACTCAGCAGCTGGCAAAGAGTTAATGAGAACTGATTTATGATGCGTAATCTATATTTAGATTAAAGAGATTTGAGCCAGCTATATGTGAAAATGTGTGAAACTTAAATAAAAAGATAATCTAAAGAAAAACAAGTGTTAACATAACACATGAATCCAGTTTCAGAGTTTTGCTGCTATACTATTTCTCGGCATATTAGTCTTTGCAGTTAAAATACTACACTGACAAAACAAACACCTGAATCTGATCCAAAAACAATCATCCTTTATCGCTTCTTTCTTAAATTCCTCATCCTCAAATTTATGTGACTCAATATGCCTCCATGTGTCACAGGGGAAAAAAAAAAGAAGCTATCCAGTTAGTAAATCAATGCCTAAAATTTATCAGTCAGTGAGTAAATTGTAGAGTCTGAAAACAAAAAAAAGCAGGATCTAGCCATACCTGTTTTAGCTTGTTGGGAGAGTGTCCTCCAGTATAGACTTAATCCCTCCAACCTAAAGCCTCTTGATATTGGAGTGGACTGTCACCTGCCACTACTGGACATTAAGCCTCCGGCTGACTCACACACTTGACGATGCAAGTGTGAACACACATAGTATGCATAGCAATGATTGAGACTAAACAAATCTGTCAGACGAGAAAGAACGGAGTCCAAAGAAAATGTCACTGATGGGGAATTTATAGTGTATGCTTTCAGCATTCAGGGATACCTAAGTTCCGCTGCACTTGGTGTAATAATTAGCATGTTCGCTGCCATGAGATCAATTTCATCAATCACGAATAATGAGCATATACACAATCCTCAATTAGAAATGGTTGCCATGGCTGTGGTTCCTGACCTGACTCCAAGTAGGAAACCTGTAATCGTGTAACATGTATTAATTTTCGGCTTTGGCAACAGATGTGCTAATTTCCTGGGCTCTTTCAGTTCATAATAATGTGCCAGCTCCCTCCTCAAAATATGTGCTAATTTGCAAGTACTCTTTGTGGATGTGCTAAACTACCAGCTGACATTTTGTGTGCTAATTTGTCAAGCAGGGACCCCTTTTTTGTACTAATTGAGCCAAACTGTGAGTACACACTTCCAGGAGCCTTGAACTGCTGAATTCCTAAATGACGTTTGTGTGCTGGTGGTTTCCAAGTCCTCCAAAGCTCTCGAATTGCAAATGTGACAAAAAAAGAAACCCTATCTGCTGTGAAAATAGGATGCATGCACTCAGGGCACATGTTCGGTGAAGGGAACAGGCATACAAACAAAGATTTCACAGAAATATGAGGCTGCTCTTACTGTAAGATTAGATGAGCTCTTTAAAGTCAAAATATTATGATGCTATGAAAGCATCATGAAAACACAAGAAGGGAAAAAGGTCAATTCCAGAATATAGTGCTAGGATGCCGTATGAACAAATGTAAATTTTTAAAAATATAATAAAAATAAAACTAATTTATCTTTCCAGCAGCTGCAAGAGACAGACTCTTTACTCCATTATTAAAGAGGCTGTCCCCTGGTTGTAGATAAAGCACATAGTCATTTAGTTTTTTTGTTTTTATCAGAAAATATGCCGAAATAAAACAAAGTGAATGCTTTGACAAAAAAGGTGTTCAGCCTAAATTAAAAGGTAATTTAGCACATATGTGGTAAATTCTTAAAAACAAACAAAATACCTATGATAACTTTAAACGAGTATCAGTGAAGAGTTACATTTGTCTTTATAAGCAGAGATGATGTACATAAATACCTGGATGTTAATTTGCCCTGTTGCAAGCTTGTTTTTTCTTTTACATTCTGTTTCTACACATTTTAATTAAATTATTGTTAGTAGTGTTTCCAACCCTTTGGGGACTTGTGTACTTAAACAATGGCTTTTAAGTTTATAAATTTTGCTCACTGACTTAAGATTTCCTCCCAACCACAACCCAATCCTGAAAGAGCAGATAAAACCCAGACAGTGAACAAAAAACAAATCAGTGAAGGTTCTCAGTCATCCAGGTCATGGTCAAGCTAGGAAAGTTCAGTTTATGCAACTGGACATGTAGTTTTCTAGAAGACATTTCGCCTCTCATCCACTAGACTTCATTTTTAATTTTTTTTTCAGACTGTAGGCTGACAGGAAAGAGGGTATGAGCTGGAGGAGAGACATGCAGGAAAGGACCACAAGCCGGATGCGAACCTGGGTCGCCCACGTCGAGGACTAAGGCCTCCTGCATGCCACCAGACAACATCATGGTTATGGTTGATTTTGTAATGCAGCAGTTCCTTTGAAAAATCAGTCCAGCCTCCATATAGATTTCACCTGTCTTGTTTTTTCCAGAGGCCATTTTAGAAATCTTGCCTCGTCATCTGAAATATCAATGGGGGTTCATTTCCTCATCTGTCTTTTTCAATTATCAAAACACTTCATGATTAAACATCAAATTCAGAAGAAATCACCATGGAAACAGAGTGTTTTACCAGTAACAATTTCAGTGAGCTTACACTTACAATAAACAATACTGCAAATGTACTGTAATAATGTTTTACTGACATTAAAGTTTGATTTACTTTTTTATGGTATGTCAAGAAACGTGTTTTGCTTTAGAATGATAAAAACGGTCTCAGTGAACATGCATTTGTTTGGGAAAATATGTTTGTCTTCCAAACTGCTTGTTTAATGAACCTTGAAGCTTTCACACTTCTAACTTCACCTCATGATATGAATTCCCCTAGATGCAGTCTTATGATATGGTTTGAGCAAATAGTAATACAAACCTCAAAACTGCAGTCAGAGGCCTTTGGTGTGAGAAGAAAATATGTGAATTGGCTCTAATATAAAGCCCATAGGGAACGAACAGGAACCCTTATTTAATAGAATGCTTCCGATGGCTTCATGCCTCGCTCACTTCTGTCGTTTCTCTGTCTGTGCCCCATCTTTTTCAATCCTTCATCGAAACACAGACACACACACACACACACACACACACACCAACAAGCCTTTTCAGGCATGAGCACATCACAGGGTGGCCTCTGCAGGTGACAGATGGCAACCTCACAGCGCTGCTCACTGTAAACTGAGTTTTAATCAAGCCTAAGCACATGTGAGAGATGCTAATTATCCACTGAAGGCTAGAAGAGTCCAACCTGGAGAATACTGTGACTATGCATGTGCATCACTAGTTCATTATTGCTTTCCCCTGTTGCGATAAAATCACCATTATTGGCATTGCAGATGAGAAGTGCACGGCATGATGGACTGTCTGGTGCATCCCAGGATGCTGAGACCCTGAAGCAGTATCACTCATCAAAATGAATATAGATAAGGACTGTGAAAAGTGACTGCAGCCCTAAAAACAAACTCGCTAAGTTAAGCATAGGGAGTTCAAGTTGTCTCTACACGATAAAAATGTAGAATCTTTAGCCTAATTTTTCCAGCAACATGAAAGGATAAACTTGTAATGAGAACTTTTAATATCTATGATGTCTAACAGACCTTAGCATAAACTGAAGGTTCAAATTATGCTGTTGCAATTAGGCGGCAGCAAATTATACAAGACTCTATTGTCCTCTTTGCTCCCTTTGTCACTACCGTTCTCATTCTCTGGTCTCTTGGACATTAAAATGACCCCATATCACACTCACCATTGTAATTTGGAACAAAATGTCTGTAAAATTAGGCTTTCTTCCATGTAGTGGGGTAGATGTTATCTCCCTTTAGAGCCAAAGGTCAAGAATTAATTCAGCAGGCACCTCTCTAATTCTCGAAGCAGGGTTTTTACAGGATAAGGAGGGAGAGGAAAAAAATGAAAAGGTTTTTCTTAATCAGTTTAGCATAATCTTTAAAAATAGATCCATCCATATATTATTCTGTTTCATTTAGGCAATGAAAAACAAGCTAACATGTGCAGCATTAGCTTAAGATATATAATTTAGATGAAAAGATATCTTTTAAATATATATGCTGTTAGTATATAAATACACAAAATTAAAACTCTGATAAAAAAGAGAATCGTAATTATGCTTGTGATGTATCCGTTCAATTCAGTTCATTTATACAACACCAATTCGCATATATCATCTCAGGGCACTTTACAGAGATAATTAAATCAAACCAAACAGTCAGATTGGTTCAAACTTTTCTATCTAAGGAAAAAACAGCGGCTTGCATCAGTCATTGACTTGCATCACACGTTCCTCCTGGATGGGCAAGTGGCGACAGTAGATATTTACTTGGATTTCGTCATTGACTCTACAGCAAACCATCATTATTATTAAAGCTGCAGTGTCTTGCAAAGACATTCGCATCACTTAAACTGTTTTGCATTTTATTAATTTCTTTCAACCATATTTATCTCATTGAGATTTTAGATGAGTGACCTACACAAATCAGTCAGGTATCATTAAATGGAGCATACTGCATAGTTTACAAATGCTTTTCACAACAAAAATCTAATAATTATGGCACACATTTTTACTTATACCCTCGTCATAATATTTTGTAGATCCACCACTTATTGCAATCAACACTCTAGATTTCTTTAAATATCTCCAGAATGATGAGCATTTTTTGCTCATTCTTCTTTTTAATATAAATGTAGTTCAAATTGAAGTTTATATTATGTAAATGTAGAGCAGATGTGTACAAACATTTAAGTCTTGCCACACTCCTTATAGTAGAATTATTTTGAACATTTATTGGCCAATTCAAAGGCGTACATGTGCTTTGCTCTACAATATTCTAGTGTAGCTCTGGTTAGAGGTTTATATCATATACACAGCTGTGCGTATTCTCCACCTTCTGTATCACAAGATGTGAACAGCAGGTAGTTCCATACAACTGCAGCCAATCAAGACCAATCAACAGGAGCTTAAAAGGAACAGGATGCCCCGAGGAAGATTCTAGGTTGTTCCTACTCAGAGTGATAATCAGACCACTAACCTTTGCTCATGATCTTCCTCAGTCCTTTCCTCTACCTTGCTCCAGTCCCTCCTTGCAGATATCCTAGCTTCCAGTAACTGGCCATGAGGTCTCTCGACTGCATTCTAGTCCTCCTAGTCCAAGTAACAACTAAAAGGAAATCCCTACAATCTCTTTATAGTTGCTCTGGCTGCTTCCCTGAATCCGCTGTCCACTATCCACCCTCCACTTCTCTGCTGCCTTCTGGAAAAAAAGTATCATTTGAAGCACTCTCAAAATCTGCCAATATCAGCCTCTGTGGGTGTACTTCGCACATGAATCTTTATATTCTCCACAAAAAGAAACTATCAGCTTTCGTTCCCTCATAATCATCATCAACTGCAAAACTATTTGTTTTTTTACTAGCTGTTACCTTGTTTTCATAGTCCCTTCTTTGATCCCTCCACTGAGCCCCCAAAAACATTACTTAACCTGTTTGATTAAAAAAACAAACCAGAGCAATTCAGCCAACAAGAGCCTGCATTATAACATTCATTATAACTGCCCTTTCAGAACAAGGCATACTCTTCTGTCACCACTGTTTCCTCTTGCATGATCTGGTATTACAGCATTACTTTACTGCTCAAACCTTAAAAAGGTTATCTACCAAAATACAAATGTTAACAAGACTTCCGGTTTCCAACTCTACCATTATTCCATCCACCCTCCAGACTGCCATCTGATTCCTCTCATTCTCCATTCTTCCTGGGTGCCATCTCTCCTAGGTTAAAACATTTTTGGTTGAGATAAAAAAATGTATTTTCCTTTTAAAGAGTGCTCTCAGCCGCTCACCTTGCTTTTTGCCTTACAATGGGCTCTTAAAGAGTAAAGCTCTTTACTGGGCAGAGACCATAAACAGTGACAGTACGATTCACCTATTTACCCAAGCTCTTTAAGCAGGTTTAAAAAGACTTGGTAAATCAGAATCAACTGAAAGACTGTGGAGTTTAAAACAAGAAAGGAGATTAATTCCATGGATGGTGATGTTTTAATATCCTAGAAGGAGAATTAGGGAGGATTTTCCTAGCTACTTAAAGAATCAGACTTTTCTCTAATGCACATATTGATTCAGCTAGAGATTAGCATAACATAATCTCAGATAGCACGCAAAATAAAAAAAATAAATAGTCCCCTCACCTAAGTTTTATTGCCCTGATTTTTTAACCTACTGTGATATGAGAGAGAAAACACAGTTCTTAAAACGTAACCCTTGCTAATATGAAGTACATGCTTTACCACTAAAGAGTATCACATACAATGGTTTTTTGACTTATATATTTTTTGTGACAGTCCTGATGATAACATTGCTCCTTCAACTATCCACCCATATGGCATGGCCTGCCAATTAATATGACCATATTTGCAGGTTCAATTGCAAGAAAAAAAGCAACAAAACATGATTTTTCCTTTCCAGGAAAACTCATTTATCTGTAATCACCATGACCAGTCCTCTGTTCAAGCATTTATTGATTATGATCCAAATTAAAACTATTAACCCCAATATAAGAAGTATGACCAAAATAATCTGGTTACAGAAAGATGTGCAAAGTCAAATGTGATTTTGATCAATCATAAAAGTAATAATTATGCTAAATTTGCAGTGTATAATTAGAATAGTATTATTTTCTTTAAGAGCTAAAAAAGGACTAAAAAGTCCAAGCCCCCACTTTGAATGTTAAATGAGAATTTGCGCTGTTGCCTTTGAGAACAGAGACCAGAGGACGGACAGGCGCATGGTTTGATTGTAAAAAGGGGGAGAATAAAGTAGGGGACAGACAAGGAAACAAGCTGAGAGCCAAATGGAGTGAAAGGACATTGAAGGACAGACGGATAGAAGAGGGTCAAAAAATGAGTAAAACAGATATCTTTTTGATGCTGAAAGTGTACCGAGTCATCATACTATCTCATTTTAACTTATCAGATGAGTTTAGTAAACAGCAAGATTGTGTTGGAAGTATTAGAGAAGGTTATAGCAAATTTATATACTATAAAAGTAACGAAAGACAAAGAAAAAGGTGGAAGGATGAGTGGTACCCCAAAAACTGGATTACGAAAAGAAATAATTAAGAATAAAAGAGGTCACTAGAGGCAGACAAAAGACACTCAATTAAAGCACTAAATGGATGGCCTATTAGATCTGAACAGACACCTGCAACCCCCTACTCGTTCTTTCTGCCGCAGGGCAGGAAAATGTCAGCTTCTGGTTTGGGTTCATCAGCCTCCCATGTTGTTCAGAACCCAGCTCATGATCAGAGCTGCAGGTACAGTTTTGCTGCAAAGGTGTGTCAATTTTTCCTCACTTGTTCTACAAACAGACAAGCGATTGCACAACAGAGTGAGTGAGAAAAAAGGAGGAGACCTACAGAGAGAAAATAGCCAATGGCTAATGAATGAAAAAAGGCAAAATAACAAAGCCCCTCAAAAATAATGTGCTTACTTTGTTCTCTGTAAACAAAAAGGGGAGAGAAAATCTTATGGTAAATTGAAGAAAAAAAACTTTAACTCTGTCAATCAATAGTTTTCTGGATATCAGAAAAAGGAAAAAAATAAAATAAAAAGAAAACATACATCTACAGTTACAGTCTGATAACATGCTCCACAAGCAATATTGAAATATTTCATGCAACATCAGCTTTGTCATTTGGCCTGATTGTTATCACACAATACATTAAATCTTATTTTATAATTTCTTTATCGCAATATAAAAAAAAACATTCAGACAACAAATAGTATATATTTTCACATTATACAGTTTCGTCATGCAAACCCCAGCAGCTAAAGATTTCACATGCCAAAGTTTTAAACCATGTGTTTTTCACATATTATTTGACAACAATTTTCATACATAGGAAATAATTGTGGAAATGTGCCATATTTACAATGTCAATATTAAATTGTTTTCAAAAATCAAACAAAAGACATTCACACAAGCAAGTTGTAGAAAGATCCATTTTTATGATATACTCCTGTGTATTTGTTTTAGTTCTTCAGGAAGCACTTGATGACTAAGTGCCAAAAAGTCTGTCAGATAAACTTACACTTAGCTTTTTCTGGATGGGGCTTGAAAGTTTTTTAAATCACTTAAAGGAAGATGTGAACTGCAATTACAATCTGAATCAACCTACTCTGTTTAGAGTTTAGTTGATCTTTTCTAATGAAAATTCCTTTTTTTAACTCCTCACTCAACCCACAAATATTCTTTTTCCAACATATGAACATTTTCCTCCTAAAATGAGTGCTCCCTGTTTTTGAGGTGTAGTTGCTCAGTTGAATCTCATTCTGAGGAGTGGGCTCTTCT
Source organism: Jordanella pulchra (assembly GCA_034780135.1). Lineage (NCBI taxonomy): Eukaryota > Metazoa > Chordata > Actinopteri > Cyprinodontiformes > Cyprinodontidae > Jordanella > Jordanella pulchra. Next base: position 33,669 of record JAUZNJ010036731.1, read on the forward strand.
GTGTTGAACCACACATCTAAGCAGAGACTGAGAAAAGTTAAAGAAGCAATTTGTGACAAAACAGAGAAAACTACTTTAGACACTAAGGGCGGCCGAAAATTTTAACTTTCAAGAACATTTGGGCATGCCATGAGCTTGAAGGCTAGGAGACATTGCTTGTGTCTAACCCTCAAGTGTTTTTCATGAGCTTTTTTTTTCCTGTCCTGCTGACTCCCACTACACAAAGGTGACCACATGTCCCATTTGGGAGTGAGAGGACCACATTTTTTTCCCACAAATTGAAACAACATTCCACTGGTTCAAATTCAGATAGGTGATAAAAGTTATTAAAAAAGGTTTTTCCTTGAATGTAAAGAAATCAAATCCACTCTTATCTTCACAGAGGCATTGTCAATGAAAATACAAAGCTCAAGTCAGGACTAACCACAGTTTTGCCAACTCCTCGGCAAGAAAAGTCGCTATTGGCTGTGCTAAAAAGCGTTAGAAGGTGCTAGAGTAGGAGTGTCAAACTGGTTCCAGAAAGGGCCGTGTGGCTGCTGATTTTCTTTCCACCCAAGCAGTAACACACCGGTTAAGACTAGACTCACCTTGATGAGATGAATGGAGTCCAGTGTGCTACTGCTTGGGTGGAAAGAAAACCAGCAGCCATACAACCCTTTCTGGAACCAGTTTGACACCTGTGTGCTAGAGGATGCCATCACCCTATTAACATATTTCTTGTCATTCATCTGCAGGAGATTCAGAATCCTTAATTCACTATTAGCTGTTTGCCAACTACCAAACAAAACCTGACACAAAAGAAGAAATCAGTGCAGAGACAGGAGGAGAGGAAAGGGAGAGAAATAAGAAAAGCACCAGTTTATTTTTATAAAAAATATTTTAGAAGTTATTTTGCAAACTTGAGGATTAGTAACAGCTTTCAGCATGCACATTTAATTTGCAATCTGTATATGAAGTTGAATGGTTTTCCCTCTCTGCTGTGGCACAGCAAGCTGGCAGCCTGCCCTGCATAAATCATGATATCTATTTGCTCAGGTGGACAGAGCTCAGTGTTGTTATATGTTTTTCTGTACATGTATATGTTATCGCCAAAGTCTCCAGTAACAAAAAAGTTGCTATATTTTTTACTAGCCTTTTTTTATAAAATGGCGTATGAAAAGTTGCAAAATATAGCAACAAAAGAGCAAAGTTGGCAACACTGCTTGTGCATCGTGCTATTTAAGTAAAACAGAACAGTTGGATTTTTTTTATATACACAAAGTTTGTAATCAAAATTGAATTTTAATACAACAAAATCTAAGTGGTCGAGGCCAGTGAAAAGTGATTCTCAGAGAGCTTTTTTGAAGTATGCTAGGAGTCCAAGAGGACTATGGCCAAGTTAGAGGTATAGAGAGTAAAAACAAATAGTGAGAGTACTTTCCCCTGTGGTTCTCCTGTGACATCTAGAGACAGACAGGTGAAAGGCCGAGGGAAAAGCACCAGCTTCTGATTTGGCTGACAACAAACTCATAAAAGCAGAAGAGCCAATGGCAGAGGAGGGAAGGATGTCCATGTGACTGTGAGCTGAAGAGAAAGATGCTTAGCTTGTTACTGAACTGAACCTTTTGAAGGATGCATTCAGTTCATTGGCTCTATCTAGACTTCCATCTGTCTGATCATCCTTCTACTTGAAGCCTGTGATCTTCTTCATCTCTGACCACACATCAAATGTTACATAGGAAAACCACATTTTACAAAGAAAACCTTTAAAAATGCATCAAAATGACTTCAAGGTTGAAGAGGGCGACATTTTGCACAGTCCTGGTGTGTTATGACAAAGCAGCCCCACGCTGATTCAAAGATCAGAATTTTAGGTAAATCCTGTCTGAATAGGTGCCCCACAGAGAATATTTTTCTCTGTCCTTTGTTCACACAGAGAAATGTTCTCACCTCCAACGGGCTTGTTTTATCAGTTGAAACCTGAATTCTATCCCCTCTCCTCCTGACTGTTGCACCACTTGTCCTCGTAGAGCTTTATTAGGCTGGACAGTGATAACCCAAGCTGATCAGGGGCCAACATCATGGCTAAGAGAGCTGCAGGGCTTGCTGTAATCGATTGACTTTAGAATCCTAGTTTTAGCTTGTTTGCTCTTGTTGCGTGCTTAGAATACGCCTGAATTAAACATACATGAACATACACACACACACACACACACACACATATACATATATATATATATATATATATATATATGTATGTATAAATAAAAATTTAATAAAAAAATTTCCTTCTCACCCTCCGCGGGTGGTCTCTTTCATCCTCTGAGCTTGGGTCCTCTACCAGAGGCCTCGGAGCTTGAGGGTTCTGCGCGGTATCTTGGCTGTGCCTAGAACTGCACATTTCTGGACAGAGATGTCTGATGTTTTTCCTGGGATCTGTTTGAGCCACTGCTCCAGTTTGGGGGTGACCGCCCAGAGGGCCCTGATGACCACAGGCACCACTGTGGTCTTCACCCTCTAGGTCTTTTCCATTTCCTCTCTGAGGCCCTGGGATTTCTCCCGTTGCTCATGCTCCTTTTTCCTGA
>JAUZNJ010036732.1:0-11738 GCA_034780135.1 Jordanella pulchra
TAGCTAACTCGGGTATATTTACATTGTTTTAATGTTTATTAATGTACACTGTCCCCTTTCAAATAAACAATAAACAACAATAAACAGTATATCTGGATGCTCAGTTCAACAATAAGATGGTTTGGCAAACACAACAACGCCTTGTACAAGAGGGGCCAGAGTCTCCTCCACCTTCTGAAGAGAGTCAGCTGCTTTAATCTTTGCAGGGCTGTGCTCAGGATGTTCTGTTGATCGTTGATCAGGAGCGCCCAGTCCATACTCTGGACTCTACAGCATTGGCTAAACTGACTTCAATCTTACACAATGCCTCTTATCTATGACACTAAGACCGTGATCTAATCAGATCCCAAATAAGGAGAGCTGGATAATTGGTGCAAAGCATCAGCTGTGTGACCTACCAAGGTTGTGTGCTCAGTCGATAGCAGGGGCAGAAGTGGTAAAGAGTGCCCTACTTTAACGAGGATTTGGATTTGCTGGAGAGTTTGGGAGAGCAGAGCAGATTTATTTTTTGTGTCCCAAAACCAGGGTCAGTTTGCAAAAGCCCTGCATACAAATGGCAGGAGTGATTGCTAAAGAAGGTGCAGGCCTATTGGAATATATATTACAAAAATAGATAGGATCATTTGGCTGCCATAAAGGTGATATTAATATTTGGCATCAATAATGAGCAAACTTTTGATTAGCAGCTCCAACATTCTCGTAGCTTATAAACAAACATTGCTTTGAATGTCATGGTCTCCTTTTTTACCCATCTTTAGGAGAAGAATACGTATAACACTGCTGATTTTACTTATCATAAACTTTGATTTATAAAAGTTTGACTTTTTACATGCTAAAAAACTAAATATAAAAATTGGATTTATTTATTTTTTGAGTGCTGTAGAAACACACTGACTAACCCAATCAGGGTTTAAAGCAAGACAAGATACAGAACAATGAAAGGGTGCAATTACTGCTTGATTTTTGCTGTTTTATCACAGCAGGTCTTCTTTTATTTATTTATTATTTTTTGTATGCATTAAACTAAGTTTATCAAGCATTTTCTTGGTGCGTTGTTTACATTTTTAGAAACCAAAATACATTTTGATTAAACAATCTCCTAATTAAGTCAGAGGGGACATGTTTAGCCAAGAGTTTATTCACTTTTCTTTTGTTCATTTTGGAGATGGAAGTACAAACTAGACAGGGCTACTTTTTATTGTATTAAAGGGAAAAAGGTTATAGTTTGTAAAAATTCTTTATACGCTGATGAGTACAGAGAGAGGAGGAGGTAGACGTGTGTTTAAGGTGTTCTGCTTCAGGAGGAAAATAGCAGAAAGTGGGGAAAGTGACAAATGATTTAAACAGAATAAAGCAACATTCATAAACAATACATTTAATCTGAAACAAAACAGGGTATTTAACTTCTGTAGAGTCCCAGGTTATACTAACACAGCAGCAACAGAAGCAATTTAGACACATTAATGTTGAACAGAAAGCAATTTAAAAGTCAAGCATCCAAGATGCTTATATGAAAATAAAGAAGATAACATCCAAAATATATCAAAAAGTTCTGCCTTTCTTCAGGCACGTTATTATTTTCTTGGAATCCAAGGCTTTGTGCAACGAGAGCAGAAAATGATGACATCAGGTTTATTAAGGTCTGGAGGAAGTTATATTTGGCTGCGACTCTAAAATGCACAGATGGAAGTGTGATAACTATTAATCAGGTCTGACTGGAGTGATTCCTATCGCGCTGCTGCCAACATTCATTTCAGGGAGAACGGGAGCAGAGAGGAGGATCTATTTAGTAAGCAGGAGTCAGATTTGCAATATTGAAACAATTTCACTTGGAATATAAAGCGATATAGACTCAAAGAGCCTTGGGGTCTTTTAATATAAAGTTTCTCCTTCAGTTATCCTCCAAACTTGAAAGGCTATAATGGCTGGATATTAGTATCCTGCTGAGGAGTTCATATACTGCATCATTAATGCACTGTTATCCAAGTCCTATTGCCAATATGGACGAATACATAATATGTAACATCAGGCAGCAGGGTAACTGGTTTTCTCATTATTCTCTTCATCCATCTCAGTGGTTAAGTTCAGTACAGTCTCATTATCGTCTTCAGCATTTCCTTTTTGAACAACAACAGCCTCAGTTATCTAGACCTTCCAGTGTGAATATATGAAAATATAAATTCAGGAAAAATTATTTTATTTCAACGGGATCTGAAGTAGAAACATTGAGGGAAAAGGTTAATAAATCATGACAAAGAAATTTAGAAAACAATTAGAAGAGCCTGAAAGATGTTTGGTTGGTTATTTTTAGCCTGTACCAAGATAGTGCCAAAAAAAAGTTTCTAAATGCCTAACAGGACATGGGCCTTCATAGAGAGCATTAATCAAAGGGACAGGCAAGCAGTTCATGGTAACTGTGGAGGAACTGCAGAGATCTACAGCTCAGGTGGAGAATTAAACTAGTCTGACAGCATAGCAGAGCGACATACCCTGTCTTTAAATAGCTCAACCTGTGTTCATTGGAAATCAAAGTGTTTCACATATTTTATTCATATTGTTCTATTCAGTCGCCTTCGGGTCCTTTTTTTTTTTATAAGACAATGAGTACAACTTTTTTTTCATAATTCTGCACATTGTAAACAATACATCCTCTTGATACAACAAAAATGATTTTTTTTTTAGGAAAATGGATGCTTATTAAAATCTAAAGTTGATTGATGTTATTGATTGACTATTCACTGATAAGAAGCCATTTTCCTAAAAACCTGCATAGGAACTTATCTGTGAAGGTTCCCAGTCATTCAGGTCATGGTCAAGCTTGGAAAGTTCAGTTTTTGCTTGAATTGAATTCTCCAAGCTTGCGTAGGACCTTGCATCCCTAGTTCCTACGGCACACCATTCCCACAATGAAACATTAGCCTCTTTCCCAGTGAAATTAACAGGTTAATGCAGGTTTTTCAAACACTGGTCGACCAACTCACAATCAGGATTTGAATCCCTTATCCCTCATCTATTCTTTTCTGGTTTGATGCAACAAGGAAACTATAAAAACATGCAGGAGAGGGTCCCTGAGGAACACGGATGGGAACCGTGGTGTTAGAAGCTGCAAAGGACTAAACCGGGCCGTCGGCTCATGTTCTAGCAGGACAACACCTGGATCACATCTGAACAAAAACACAGAATTCCAATAAAAATCCTGATGTTTTGGTTATAACCTGGCAAAATCTGAAACATTTTAAAAGCTGTAAGCACTAACCTCTCTTGAACATCAATTTAGCTCTAAAAGGTCAGAAAACCTTTGCAAAAAGACCAGAGTTACCAAGAAATAAAGACTAATAATGTTACTGGTATCAATAAGGGTCGATTAGCAAAGTTCATGCTTTTATTCTAGCTTTAGTACAAGTTAGACAAAATAACCATGTAAAATTAAATTAAGTTTCAAAGTCCAGAGTCGAGCTGTATTTGCTTTTAGTCATCAAATGAACTGCATAATTAATAAAGCATTTAAAGAACAAAATCATACGGTCGTTACTGTCTAACTCGATTTAATGCTAATATATGAAATAAACCTGAAATATGTACATTTAAAATAGAGCTCTATGATATTAAACAACCTAATCAGTCACAAGGAATGAACTGTCTACTGTTTTTCTCATAACAGAAAAATGTTGTTTTTTTTTTAACTATAGAGAACTTTAGCAAATTAATTAGCAGAAGACAAGACATCAAAAAAGATCTAAGAAAAAAACACCTTTGTTAAAATGTATGCAATTATTCTTCAGGTAATAATAATAAAATCATACAAAGAAGGTGTTTGCAGCTCTGCAGTCCGTCTGTGTTCTGTGAACTCTTCGCCTGCTCAGCCATCTGTGCCTCCCATCTTTTTCCACTCTGAATGTCTCTGATAACAAACCAAGACTTCCCTCTTTGTTGCTTCACAGGCTGCATTCCTCTGAAGTTATCTACTGGTTTACTTGTTTCGTCTCTTCCTTCCTCATCTTCCTTTCACTCGGTGTCTTTGTCTCTTAACTTTCTGCACAAGTGTCTGAAAACTTTAAAGAGATTCCAACATTTGTACTAAGAAAGATATTAAATAAAGCTCAAAATAAAAGGATGCAATCCCACTTCTATTACCATCATCTATACCTATTAATTCCCTGAAAAGCTGTGGATTATATTTTGGTTTTATTGATCGAAATGTAAATGAAATGGTTCTGATTTGGGGTGAAATGAATGAACCAGTTTGGTGCATTGAGTTTAATACCAAGTTAAATTTTGGCTTTTGTGATTAAACTAATCAACATTTCTTCAGACTGAGACATGTTTTTAAGCTTCATTCGACAGGAAATTTCATTCAGTAGAAATTGATTTACTAGATTACCATATACTTGTTAATGCCAATAGTGATATTAGCAATGGCATTTATAGGAAAGAAAAGGTAATAACTGCAGCCAGATTTGTAGTGTAGTTTTAGGTGTGTCCTGATATTTCGAATATGATATAGTATTGCAGCTTTGATTATTGGCCGATTGGACCAGATACGACATCATTATTAATCCAGCATCATTTTATTACTTATTTTTTTAGTGTGGCGTCATAGAAGAGGCTTGATTGAGTGATATTTCTCAAACGGAGAACAAAACTTAACCCTTTAAAGCCAAACTTTTGGGACCTCTGCATCAGCAGTGGGGAATTTTCGCCCTTGAGAACCCGACTTAGTAAATCAGAAATATGTAGGGAACAGAAAATGTACAAAAGATTGCCTAATGTATCAAAATTTATGCAAATCATGATCAAATTTAACTTATACAAAATGTATGTTTTTTTTTTTTAATAATTTTTCATAGAATTCAATGACAACTCTAATATTAAAAAAATCTGAATTTTCTGTCAATTATTTCATGGTTCATCTTGATGATCATCAAAGGGGGGTTCAAACTTTTTTCTTTTTTTTAATCATTGTATAATGTCTTGTATTAAAAACATCAAAGAACTACACAGGAAACACCAGAAAATAAGTAAATATCTGTTTAAAAATTGATCTTTTTATTACCTAAAAATCTAAACGACCAAAACACAAGTATAGAGTTCAACTATATATTATAGAGATGAACTAACAACATGACATTCAGTTTCTTAATGTTTTTACTTAACCAAATATTTTTAAACTTTAGAAGTGAGATGTTTGGTCGGGGTATTTATATTCTTGCACCATTGGTGATCAGTGTTGCACATCTATCTAATCGCTCATGTAGCTGCTTTGTTATAATAAAACACTAAGGCTGTAAATATTACTCGGTATCGACTTCATGTGAGATAGAGACAAATTGCCTTGAACTTTTCAACTGTGTGCGTGTTAACCAACCCATCGGCAGGCAGAGAGGAGGAATGGGTCGTTTTCTTCTGCTTCTATCTGATCTATCGTTCTGAGAGGCGGAACGAAAGTTTCTTCACTTTCTCACACAGAGCGGAAAGTTAAAATCAATTATAAAAGTAGCAGGAAGAAAAGGTTGCTCTCCTATCCTGCTCCCTCTCATTGGTTAGGATTTCTGTAAACATTGATTTTTTTTTTCTATCAAAGATCCACATTGAAGTCGTGTACTTATTTGCCATAATTTCATTACAGTTTTGTTTAAAGTTTCAAATAGCGGCCAGATCAATAGTTCCCCTGACTATTGGAAGGTCTTCAAAAGTTTTCTTTGGACTCTTTGCAAACAAAAGAAAGGCTGCCTTAAATAGCTAGAGGAAAGGGTATCTGCAGAGGAAGCTATTTGCATGTGTTCACATTTGACATTTAGGGTGACTTTTAAAGGAGATTTGGGTGATTTTTAATAAAAAGAAAGGTTAAAAAGACACACGTGTTTGTTAGAGAAATCAAACATGGCTGAAAAGTTGATTTATTTCATAAAGTGAAACTTAGACTTGATATTTATTTCTATTAATTTTTAAGGTTCTGGATTCAACTTCTCAGAAAATTACAGCAAGACTAAGATCTTGTGAAGACAACGTCCACGTTCTACTCAGTAGCTGCACTTGGTGGGGCTCCTTTTGCATGAATAACTGCATCATTGGGACGTTTGTGGTTCATGAAGATGTTCTGCAACCCCAGGTTAATGCAGCTCATCTGCATGGTTGCTGCTGAGGACTTGTCTGTTAAACCAGAAACGACCAAACGTTTTCCTTCCGCATAACTTTTAATTAATACAGTTAGAGAAAACTTTCCTTATAGCCAGTTAACACAGAAAGTAACTGTTGGCTGAAAAGCTGCAGCTTCCTCTTAATGTCTGTGTGCGTCCAAATTGTCAAAACGAATTAGATTTTTGTTTTCTTTACAAATCAGAATTTGGGGTTTTCCATTGGTGAATCATTCAAGCAGCTTGAAACGCATCCATCTGTGTGAAATGAGCTTTTTTTGAAAATATATATGAATCAATCCAAGAAGTCTGGAATTTGTTAACAGATAATCTGGTTTCAGTGAAGCTCAGAAACCCGTTTCTGCTCCAGCTGCATCCTCATTTATTCGACAACTTACCAGGTGATTCTCAGCATTTTACTGAATGTTTAATTATTCTAGGATTCTTTAAATACCTTCCAGACCTCAACTCAGACAGTGAAATACTAGGATTACAGTTATTGAAGTTCTTTTGTTTTTATTCTATATAAAATCATTGTTTTTGCTAAATCATATTTTTAGACTGGGCAGAAAAAAAAATGAAGAAAGAGAAACTAGTGAAAAAGACCATTGTGATTAAATAAAAGTAAAGTCTCCCACTACAATCAAAGCGGATCGTTTATTGGATCACAGGTGCTGTGTGACTTTTAATAAAAGCACCTCTGCAGCCCTGGATACCTGTTTCATCTCAGCTCCAATAGGTGTTCACATTTAATTTACTTTTCATCACCTTTCCCTTCTTCACTGCAGAGTTACCTCACCCCTCCGCTCATATACTCCAATTCTATCCCCTGTTTTCACCCCGTCGAACTTTCACATCTATTCACTTTATATTTAGCTCGTCTCTCACCTGCAGCCGTTCTTCCCCTCTGTGAATCACCTCCTCCTTCCTATTGTTATAAAGTTGGAGCTGAGAGAAGCAGCAAGGAGAGATATGAGGATTAAACAACTAATAGCTATCACTAAATAAGTCACAAATTACAGGAATGTGAAAATAGAACAACTAAAAATAGAAATGCACTTTAAAAAAAGGATATTTTATTGATTTATCCAAGATATGATTAAAATAATAATTCAAATGAATTCAACTGAACATGAAATGAACATTTCACTTCACTTTACATAAACATATAAAGAAAAATAAGTATTTTTAAGGGGGCTGTGGCACAGACATGGATGACAACTAACTTCCTGCCCAGTCGGCTGCCAATGGGGGGAATGTTTCCCAGGAGGTCCCAACCTCAGGATGAAAGGTCAGCTGCAGCAAATTTTAGGATCCAGCGTTGATGATGAAAGGCTTTAAAATACGCAATGTTACCCGCTGCATAAATACAGCTGAAACTGGACTTGTATGGTCACGGAGCTCTAATATAAATAACTTTAAACCAACAATGTGACGACTGATGTGGGATATGTTGGCTCTTTGAGCCAATCCAGATGCTATGACAGAGTTTCTGCTTTTTTTGATGAGGGTGAGGAGATCTTGGCCGAGTTATTCCACTTAGTTCAAGTATTAGAAGTCAAACACTTTTTTTTATTTATCTATTTCATTAAAAAATAATAATAATAAAATAATACTCAATGAAAAACCTAATATTGCACCAGCAGCTTTAAACCACAGGGGGTGTTAAAGAGCTCCTCCCAATAAAATCTCATTGTAATTATGCACGATGCTGCTTACATGGGCTTTAACACGCCCACTAAAGCCACAGCTTTATAAGCATGGCTGTATAGTTCAGCTCTTTATAGCAGCAGAGGAGCTTTTATCACTGCAGCATCTATTATAGAAAGTGAAAATGCTCTGTCGGTTTTATTAATGTGACGGCCTCAGAGCTCATCTAGAAAAGGGAAGTCATCCTTTTTAAGGCCATGGGAAGAAAAAAAAAGCATTAAAAACTTTTGGCCTCATAAAGCCACTGGAGTTACCTCATATAACCCAGTAAACTTTAACCCCCCCATATGGTAGTGGAGGTGGGGGATTTTAAAGGAGCTGAAAGGGTGGAAAGAGTTCAGTTGATTATCAGCCGTCTCCAGCAGTTCCACTTCATCTCTATCGAGCACTTCAGCATCTTTTATCTCATCGATTCAGTTCTCCTGCTTCCAACGTTGCTGTTTTGATTCAATGCCCTTATTCAGATTAAAAAAAAAAAAAAAGAACTGAGAGGCACGTTCCTCTTTTCTAACAGAAAGGTTTTCAGAAAAGCTTCAGAGTCTTTGCCTTAACTTGTTCTGTTTGAACCGAATCAGCCTGGCAGAGAAAACAGACGATGAGGATTTGAACTCAGCAGCTGAAATCAGGTCCAACGAGAGTCAACAACGCTTCACATGATCAATGCTTTACTAGTTAATGTCTGTGTTCAGGTAGAGCACTGCTTTTCAAGCATCCTATCAGAGTTTCATCTCATCAGCTTTGCCCAATAAAAAGTTAGAATAATAAACATTTAACTAACCGAGGCTGATTTGATTCCCTCCCTTTACTGTGTTGTTTTTATTTAGGGGTATCAACCTAAAGGGGGGATGATTGGAAAACCCAGACCTGAACTTTTCTTTGGATCCGCAGCTGAACGTTCTCATATTCTGGGTGCAGAACCTGAACTTTTTCAGTCATACATTTATTTATTCTTTTTAGTTAAAGCTTTTAACAGATAACATTTTAACTGATAAATGTGAATCAATGTGCAATAAAATGTCAGAAAAGGGCTTGAAATGTCAGCTGAGTCTTTGTAAAGTGAGTCCAGTAGAAACAGGCTTTATCTGCAGCCCGGTACCGATCACAGACGGATCCATTCATCGAGACCGAGCTTCAGCAGTAATCACCAGCAGGGGGGTAATTACTCCCTAATACCTCCTCACTGAACTAATGTGTCAGAGAGAAACAAGAGAGAGAGGAAAAATCCTCTCTACCTTGAATAAATCTCCAAACTCTGCATCCACTGTTTTAAGTGTGTAATGTCTTCCTGCAGAATCACAGATCAGATGCAAGGAGGACAAAGACTGAACTCTTGCTGTTACTCTGGTCATCTTTCGATTGTCTGTCATGTTTTTACTAAAGTTCTATCGAGTTACCCGTCGATACACTGATATGAAGACGTTTAGTCCAAATTTAACCAGATAAAAAGCCTTCAGTGCAGTTCTGGTCTGTATTCAGTTTAAATAAAGTCTCGTCAGACCGTTTTTTTATTTTGGCTGCTTGTTTCTTGTCTCACTATGGTTAGTTAAAGTTTTGTTTCTCTTGCATCATGTGATGACATTTCTTCTTTATACACCTTCATGGCTTCTTCTCTGCTGGGGGGACGGTTGTTTAAGGCAGTTCATTAATTGTAAACTCAAAGGTATTTCTTGATGTTTTCTTTTTTTTACTTTCAGCTTTTGGTTGATTTGTGCATCTTTGTAGTTATCAAGTCCTTTCACGGCCTTCTTTCCCATCTCCTCAGTGGAATCTATAATCTTCTTCATTCTGTTTATCTGACTTTTCATCGCTCTTGTGCAGGATCTTATGCTCAGGAGAAACCTTGAAGGGTTTGGAGCTCCAGCTTGGCCAGTTAAAGCTGATGGAAACGGCCCAAAGCATGACTGTGCCACCACTAAGCTACAGCATAGCGTTTGTTTGGTGGCTTAGAGTGGCGTTTTTATGGCAACCTTCCCTCTATGATGAGGGACTAAAACAGATTTGCCCACAGGCGTTTCAAAGACTATAAATGTGCTTCTGCTAAATTTAGCTCAGCTTGTTTATTTTTCTTATGACACACAGAGACTACAGTAGACGGTTGTTTCAGTCCAGAAGCTCAGACTCTTTCCACTCTCCTTTCATTTCTCTCTTTAGTTTTTCATTATTTTGGAATATCATCTGGTTTCTGGCAGTGCTAAGGTAAAACCAACTTGGAAATTCTTTCGTAGCTTCTTCTAACCTATCTTTATAAAGTTAAACCCCTGTGACGGTAATAAGAACTGACCTACTAGAAGGATTAAACTTTATTTGGGCTTCATCTAAAGCAGACGGTGTTTGCTTCTACTTAACATCGGTTTGACTGTGACGGTTAATTCTGATCATTTTTAGTTTTTCCTGCTGAAATAATTCACTTTGGTTTTTGGCCGGGTTTAGTTTGTTCCATGTTCTGAATTGATCCGTCTTTTGCCTGGATTTTAACATTTATTTAAAACGAATCCAGGATCAGTTGTAAAATTGACTTTATTTGAAAAATAGTTATGTCAGATGTCAAATCAATACAGTGAAAATATCGTAAGCTGTTTTAATACCCTTAAAACATTCTCACACTGACGTCACCATGTTCACTCTGCAATGCATTCTGGGTAAATAATGTATAATAGTTGCTGTACCGCTACCTCTGTCCAGTAAAAAAAACAACGAGTGACCTTTTAACCTTTCTAGTTTGAACCGGGGTTGAAATTATTGAGAAGGTAGAAATCACAAGAGGAGGAATCATCATAATCAGCAATTCTTAAGTTCATAGGAGAATTAACAAGTTATGGATCCATGCAACAGGATAACAGATCAACACAAGGAAGCAGATGATTGGACAACTGATTCCTTAGGAAAATAAAAGTTTTTTGTTTTTTTTAAATAAAATAAATGCAGTTGAACTGAGCATTTTTTGAGCAGCTTTTCTTTACAAAAGAATATGTTTGGTCTCTCCATAAGCAAAGAGCTCATAGTAAATGTCTTGTTTTGACTTCTTTAAAGTCCAATTCTATGAGTAATAAAAGTATGTTTGGGTTATGAGTTCACGAACCAGTAAGAAATCCATTTCATTAACCTCTGCATATCATTAGATGTAATCCAGGAATCAGAGGGCCTGAATGCAGCCTCTTCCTGCTCTTAATAAACGGGCTTCTGGGGAGGAGACGATAAAAACTAACGAGGGGAGAAGATGTGGGGAATAAACACTGAATGGGAAGAAAAATGCCGGTCTGATAACAAGCAACGTCTTGAAGTCACAACTCCTTTCAAAAGTTATAACTGATATAAATCTTTCTTTTTTTAACAAGCTCAGCAGCTTGTAACGATTTCATCATCTCAAGAAAATGTCATTTTAGGCTTCCTGTGATTTCAGTTTCATTCTCCTAATGATAAATAATCTAATTTTACACCTGTTTAGGAGCTCTGTTTAATTATCTTTATATCTCGAGATAGGGGGCCTCAGATACGTGAGATAAATGATTTCTACCTTTATCTCCAACCAGCAGCCATGTGAGTGTTGAGCTGCAGGGAGGTTGAAGCTGCAAGCATCCATCAGATCCTCGCTGGGAATCATGAGCGTGATACTGAATGATGAAACAGGGAGCATCATGACAAGAATTGGTTGCAACACGCCGAACCCTGCTATATATAAAAAAACAACCTCTTTTCTAAAAAATATTGAGGAGGCAAAGCAGATCCTTGAGAAACAGCATCCAAGTAATTGCAGCCATTCTTAGTTTCCATACATCACAGTGAAAAGGACTCATCTTCCAGCTGTTTGGCTTTTTATTAAAATCATTTCTTTACGTTCTACAAACTGGAACATATCGTCACTTTCTTAAAATAATTGCCTAAGTCATTTTTTTT
>JAUZNJ010036734.1:0-11737 GCA_034780135.1 Jordanella pulchra
AGGGCAGGCTATATAAGATTCAATGAGAGAACCCTTCTCGTCAAATATTGACGCGAAGGGGTTACCTGACGCGTCAAGATGTTACGCTGAGGGGACATTGCCCAGGCGTCAGTATATGACGAGTCGGGAGTGAGAATGCGTTGGTTTGGAATAAGACCGAAGGACAAATAGGAATGGGAGATTAGCATAGTTATAAAAAAACAAAAACACAAAACAAACAAAAAAACCCCCAGAAAAACAGGGCATGGAGCACAGGCATAGAAATAGGCTATATAATGGGGAGAAAACAACAGGATCCAGAAAAGCAAAATGAAAACTGATAAGTCTAAATGCTGAGGGAAGTGTGGAGAATGACGTTGAATGCACTTGAGTTAACCAGGGCATTATGTGGAACAGCTGAGCCATAACAGTGGCTGGGAAGCAGAGGAAGGGACACAAATCAGGACGGAGGAAGCTAAACTAAAATGTAATGACAAAGGAAAATGCACATTATGACCAAAAGGAATAAAGTAGAATGCATAGTAATCACAAATAAGTAAGAAATCTAAGACAAAAAATGTACTCATGTCAAGAACAACAACTAAACATGGCAAGGTCAAAAGAATGTACTAAATAACAAGAAAATGATCAGAACACAAACAAAAGAAAACCAAAGCCAAACAGCTCTGTATCAAAACAACAGTGTAGAGTGTAAGTAGCAGCCAATACTTTAAATCAAGTCTTCACAGATGCTAAGTTTCTCTAACAATGTGCTAATCCCAAATATTTGATATCTGTTTGTAAGTAGGGTTTGGAGTTCTGTATTATATAGTTTTTGCATTTAAGTAGTGTTTTATCATCTACTGTGAAGAGATATTTTCACTTATACCAGTTTTATGGGCTTATGTTGTTTATTTTCTTCCGCACTGAATTTAAATGGCCTTATCTAATTTACAGTTCATGTATAGCCATTGTATTTAAGAACCTCAGTTGTTCCTACAACTAAAGCTAAAGCTAAAGCTAATTTACTTTTTTGGAAAGTTACATTTATTAATCCACTAATCACTACACCCAGAATATGTTTCCTTATTTTACATTTACTTCCTTCCAGATCTTCCAACTGTTATCATCATGTTCTTCTGGTCTCAGCCGTTTCTGTGCATCTTAAATTCCCCATTGCCTTGGTCTTCCAAACATATGTTTTGGATTGTTCTTTTTACTAAATAATAATCATCATAAATTTCCCACTTTCCCTTTTGGCTCCTAAACCAGTTAAGATTATGATATAATGTATTTATTTGATAGGACATCTTTGTATATTGATAAATGTAGAACACATGAATTCAATAAATATCTGAAGCTTTTGAATTAGCATGTCCATGTTTTACTGATATCATGTGGAACAATCCAGAGGCTAACTATAATCATAAAAATGTTACGTATCATTGCTCTTGACTTTCAAATAGAGCTGCAGTGCAGCAGTTTGATACATATATTCACAACCCAAAGCCCACCCGACCTTCTAAAGGGGAGAGTGCCGTACCCTAATTTCCACCATAGCTGTTCAGAAACATGCTCTTATAATTTTTCTCCTCGTACCCCAAAGTGCCTACACTGCAAATGGCACAATAACTCATTTTCATGACTCTCATCTACATGGGGTTTTCCTAAAAGGGGGATGAGAATGAAGCCGGTTAAAGATAAGCCTGAAGGCCCGGTGGAGCCAGTTGATTATGCCATCTATTTCCTGAAAAGCCACATAGATGTGACACTAATGAAAGCTGTGCGTTATAGCTCATAGTGAGATAGTCAAAAGACATGAGATTAAAATTACTTTGGAGCTACCATCCACTGTCTTTAAAAAAATGTAAAAAGTTAGAATACTAAACTAATAACAACCCAAGGGAATTTCAATTCAAAAGACATATTCAACATAACAGAAACAACACAAGTAAACAAAATGATTGATCATCTATTGATGTCCATGAAAATTTAAAATAAAATCTCATAACATGCTATGCAATAATAAGTCGAATCTCAGCTGCACTGTTAGTACCAGTCGCAGCACCCATCCCAAGCTTGGTGAGCTGAGAAGGAGACAAAGAGAGGATGTTCTACAGAGTTCTGGAGAACATCTGTGTCCCTGTCTTCTAAATCCAGATGAGTGAGAGTTGAATGAACAAACTTGTTGGATACTTCGGGAAGATAATGAAACGATCCACCTGTAAGTGCTACTCTAAGGTAATGAAATCAAGTGAGTTAAGATGTGAATCTAAAATGCATCAATGAGCACTAATTGATTCACAAGAACAACAGAACACCATTGGGTTTGAAGAATGTTATTCCTATTGTGTGTTTGCCTTGCGTTTCATTGTCATGCAGAGATATGTAGCTCCAGGTAGTAAATAACGTTCCAGCATTTCTTTCCTTTGCATTTAAAACTGTAGCAATAACAATGATAAGAATCCGACTGCCATAGGTTTCTTTTTAAATGTTAACAAAATAATAATATGCGTATTTCATCAAAGAACTATGATAAGCAACATACTAATCATTGAACATGAGCAATGACATTATGGAAGGTGAAGGTTTAAGACTCCTGTGAACATGGCTGTTTATGCAGCAAAGAGATGCTCCACTTTGTGACAAAACAGTAAAAAACAGAAAGCAGTAAACTGAGCTGAAGTGGCCAGGGGCTTTAAAAGGAGTAATTTCCTTTTCCCTGGGGATTACTCTCTAAAGGATTTGTACTATAGAAGTCTACTTATCTCCATTATGCTTACAGATAAAGAGAGGCTTTTTTACTAGGAGTTACATACTGTACATGTCATAAAACACGGACCTTTAATGGTTTAGATAAACCCAGTACATGTGGGAAAAGCTCAACTTGTCTCTGACGACACTATTAATTGGTAAACTATTAATTTGACTGTAGGGGAATCAGTGTGACAGTCTGGATGGATTTCAAAATTCAAAACAAAATATAAAAATAGGATAATCTTGATCTTGTTACATTGTGCAGAAACACAGGATGACAACAGTTATCTAATAACTAGTGCTCTGTTTCCAAAGCCTCATGAATTCTACACTCTCAGAGCAGCAAGTGAACATTACAAGATTCATTAGTCTAGTTTTTAATCAGTCCGTTTGTGGTTAGTAAAGGTTTAGACAGAGAATAGTTTCCTCTATCTGTGCTTAACCTGCATACATGAGCAAAAGGTTGTGTGGGAGAGTGAGACTGTCAAAACTGTAGGACATTAAGCAAGAACAACTGTTAAAATGTTCCTTACATTGAAACAATGATAAGTCCAAATGACAGCTCTTACACACTTCTTACTGCTGTGTAAATGCATCACAAGTAGTTTGTATGGCTCACAGGATACATTATCTCTAACTCCAGAGGAAAAAACTATTTTAAAAAGTCAAACGTTAAAGTTATATTGCATAAAGAGATAATGCTCAGATAATACAGGTATCAAACACTCTCTTGGCAGAACTGGATTCCGATTTGAGTAGAGACATACAGGAAAAATTTTAGACATTTTTTTAAATAGATATAAGAATACAAAAGGTTTACACAGTCCCCTCAGCATGCTGAATGCTTGAAATGTCTCCAATGCCAGTGCAACATGATTGACTTCAATTCTACTAACATGTATTTAACCACTTGGGGAAGACTTGCAAGCTCTCAGCAGTACTAGATGCCAGGTAGCTATCATAAATGAAAAATAAAATAAAAGTAAACCATCTCTGTCACAACTACAGCAACTTGCTCCCTCGTGATTAAACAAATGCTCTACAAATTGGCAGCACATCAAAAGCAACACATCTTTAAAAAGTTGAAAGGTTGTAATATTTCATGAAATGTGCTGCGTTTCTTTATATTTGTTTTGGATACATCAACATATTTAGTTAAATATTAAAAACCATGTTGCTATAAATCTGCTAGTGCTCATCAAACCTCCACTCTTTTACGGACGAGACTCAGGGAAGATTGTGGCTGATTTCGGAGGCAATCCTCTGTGATAATAAGGTCAACCTTTTTTATTTGTTTCTTTGACACTTTGAACATGTATTTCTAAAGCTTGTAGTTTCACTAGTGTTTAAGACTCTAACCTAGAGTTACCTTTTATGACAAATATGAAAATAGCCACAGAGTCTGTTTATCAGTCTGTTCAGCTTATCTTGAACATTTCTGCTTTAATGAGGTGCTTCTAGCTTATCCCTGATGGTTCTTTTTGGCCAAATCTGAACCTGGTAGAGGATCAAGCATTTATTTTCAATCAGATAATTGTAGGATCAGTTACAAGCTTTCAAAGTAGTGCAAGAAGGATTGCGGTTTTGTGAAACTGTTAAAACTATCCATCCATTTTGATGTGTCCTCCACTAGAGTAAAAACTCTAAAGCATTAAGGTAAAGAACAAATTTAGGTCACTGGGTTATTTCCCATCATGCCCCGTATGTTTTCTCACCCAAAACCTTCAATAATTCATTGTTTTTCAGTTTGCAGGATTTTGAGAAACACTATTTTAACTAAGAAACAATCCCCACATGCACTTAGTTTGAACACACCCAAAAACCAGTATTTCTTGGAACATTTAGTGAAAAAAAGACGTTTTACTCCATCTCCTACAAGAGATAATCCTAAAAACTGATTCTAGTATGACTGTAAAACATTTGTTGTTGTGGAGAAATCTAAAAAAATATTATTGGTGTAATTATTGCTATAAAACATGTATATATTTTACAGGCATGTCCAAATAGAGTGCAGCACAATAACGGTCTAAATGACTGGATGATGTTGCTTTATGAAGTTTTGAGTTTGCTAAAGTCATGCAAATAATTTTCCAAAGCCCTTCCTGTGCATAATATTATTATAAATGGATAGAAAAGGAACATTTTTTCCAAATATTATTCTTTATAAAAATGTTCAGACTTTTTCAGACTTAATTCTCTAAGATGCAAACATTAGAAGGTTGGAGGCTGGCTTCCAGTCCAGCTGTTTGGCAAAGAGCATGGTTTCATTTATTTATTTTTGACAAGAAATAGAACGTGCACCTTTGACAGTTCCTATCTAGATCTTTTATTGTGGGTTCTCTCAAGTGGAATGCTTATAAAATCAATTTTCATTATTTTATCTACTTTTTATTCTGAATTTATGTAACTAAGTGGTCAAAATTAGATTTTTCGTTTGTTTGAAAATAAAAAATTGCAAAAATAAAGCCAAATGATTTCATGTTTCCCAGTAAATAAAACAAATTAAAAGATGGGTAATAAATCAATTTTGTTGGAATGCTGCAATTCAAAGAAAATGTATTTAGATTGAATAGATACCAGTTTACAAAGTAGATTTCCTTATCTTTTACATCACAGGATAAAGAATAACGTCTAAAAAATCCTTAAGTGTGGTTTCCTTTTTTCTAACCATTCAGACTTCGAAAAAGTTAGAAGCAAAGTTAATCTCAGCTTTGGACGTTTTCTTCATTAAGAGATAAAGTGAAGAGATGAGATTTTAGCAAACAACAGATTGTTACTGTTTAATTCCAAGCTGATAAGCTGGTTCAACTACTCTGTGAAAAGTCAGGATAACCTTTACTTTCAAAAGCTAAAGTGCAACTGATCAAATAAAAGCTACTCCTATGTTGGGGAAACCTAATTTTGTTTAACAAACTGTGGAAAGAATCCCCGGTATCCCCTCATGCATTCGCCATATCCAGTTAGGTTTGTTTACAGCTGACAAAATCTGTGATTTTCTGCAAAGGTTAGGTTTATTATGGCCTCCACTCTCTACCCTCTGTAGGTTCATTCACTGCAGTTTTCACCTGAACACATAGATGCAAAACACTTCACTCGGGGAACCTGTGAGGCTATATTTCATGTGTGACATTAAGTGAAAAGAGTCCTGTGATGGATGGCACCGCATCCAAGTTGTTCCCTGGCTGCCAGTCTGTGAGAGCAGGGATGGCTGTAGCCCTCCATCAACCCTGAGCAGGGCACAAAAGATATACATACATATATATATGTATATAGATGTATATATACATTTTTTAAAACACATAATCGTCCCTCAGGTTTACAAAAGAAAGCATTTTAAGCCTTTTTGTTTTTTCTTTTATTTCTTGAATATTAAGTACATTTCCAAAGATGGTGATCTGTCATTCTAAGAGATATCAAGCCAAGCAAGCATTTGCTTTGTCATTTTCATTCAGGAAAAGCTACAGCATTTGGCCAGACAATTTTGATTTGCAGGACCCAAGTGATGAATATCTTGATTGTCATTCTGCATTGCTCCCTTCCAGTTCCATTATCAGGCCAACTGCTTCTCCTACAGTAACACTGTGCTAACAGTTGGTGGGTGTTTTATCCTCCACCTGGCAGCACATCAAAGACCAGAGAGCTCAGTTCACATCAAGTGCTGGGAGGGGCATTAATTATCCTCTGGATTTTCAAATACTGCCTTTGTTACATCAATAGTCCTCAAGTTGAACCAAAAACAGGCAAAATTTATGCTTAGCAGTAACATCTAAATCCATTTTTAGAAATATAAAATAAAGTAGAAAATCTTGTCAAAATGTTGCTCCTTTCTCAAAGTGTAAAAAGCAGTCTTGTGTATTTATGTAAAAAATTAGGTCATATTGTAAAACATTCATTTTTCGTAGAAAGAAAACCCCCAAACATTTTGGCTTCAGTACTAATGACTCTGGGTTTGTTTATAATTCATTCAATATTAAAGTCGGATTTTCTGAGGGGAAGCAAGGATTATTAGATTTTCTATTAATAACTAAGAAAAACAAGCCCTGTGTGTCCTAGGTTGACCCACAACAGGAGGCCACAAACACTAACAGAAACAGAGTATTCAGTAACTTTATAGCATTTAAGTTCTTAAGGCAACAAAATGAATTTTAAGAAATCAGCTGCTACTCTCTCAAACTGTCTCATTTAATGTTTTTTTTTTATTTCCAATAAAGTGAAGTAAGTTAGTTTTCCAATCATATCTTCAGTATAGAAATGTTAGGTAACATCCTACTCAATCATAGAAAAGAAGCTTACAGTTTTCCAGAGGGGGAGGTCCTGGACACAAACTGTAAGAAGGGTGACCAATAAGGAGTCATCACTGACAAAGCTGGCAAAGCGTCTTAATGAAAAGTTGAAAAGGAAAAACTGAGGTGAAAAAAGGTTTATAAGCTAGAAAGATATCTGCAGCCTTATGAGGATGATAAAGCAAAGCTCATTCAACAGCTTGGGGGAGAGTCCTGCAGGAAAACTGCAGAATGTGACTGCAAGTAGAACAAGATACACCGTAATATCTCACCTAGAAGATTTGGGCTGGATTGTTGCTCACTGTTCCAAGTTCTCTAGTTTTTTATATTCTTGAATTATCATGTTATTAACATTAAACGTGTTCTCGTTTGCATTGTGAAATGAAGGTTCTAGAGTATGTGAGAAGAATAGGAAGGTACAGACTCTGAGCTTTTGGAGGTCCAGTGTGAAGTCTCCATAGTTAGTGATAATTTGGTCCACAGTGTTTAATTAATTTCATAACACATGCAGCTGAAAGGTTGTATGGAAATGCTCATTTAATTATCCACTAGGGTTTGGCACCTGCCTAACCAGCCCAAAATAGTAATCCCTGCTTTAACGACCATGGATCACTGTGTTTTACTGCCCTGACGTAAACCGCAAAGAAATTCTGCAGACTGTCGTCACAAGGAAGATGAGAGAGAAAAGATCAAACAATATAGATAAGCTGACGGGAACTTATTAAAGCAAACTGTGCTTCCTAAACACCTCACCTCCATGCCATGCAGCATAAACAGTGTTTTATAAAAAAGCTACAGAGTGGATGTAGTGTACAGTACATAGAGTTTAAAATAATTTCATAATTGATCCTATTAGATAACGAAAAAGTGTTGCAAGAAAAGTTATTTTGTGTTTTCATTTGTTCTAAATAATAATTATCAAAATGATCAAAAGCAATGCTTGAATTATATTACTCTGTACTAAATACAAATGAGTTCCACTTTTTGATTTGGATTACTTAAATAGAGATGCATCTTTATGTTTGCTGTACCTAATGTGTGGCACACATGGGATTTGGGTAAAGACCGAATTTTAGGGAGTTTGACCAGGAGCATTAGCTGGAACCTTTATTTTGGGAAAAGCCATGTTTTACCTTCTATTTTACTCAGTTGCTTTTGCTGCAATTAGGTATTTGAATCAACAGACTTGAATAAAGGGCTAAAAATAGCCCATGATCCCAAACACACCGCTGTTCTTAGCTCACTGTCACCAGACAGCATGACCGTAAACACACCTCAGAGCAGATGGCACGTTTTACCCGTGATTTAGGATCGGATTATGCAATTCTGGCACAATCACTGGGTTGCATCATTTGAGGAGATTAAACATCTTCATTTCCCTTTCCATCTGTATATTCTCCCCTCCTTTAACATAATACTACCCCCTGATGTTCCTCATGGCAACAGATGATTAGTGCAGTAAAGCTCCTGGGGTCTCCGTACACATTCTGAGCCCTTCATACACTGTATCAGCCATAAAGTTCAGATGGTATAATTTGGTTCCAAAGATGCAGGGAAGTAAAAAAAAATAAAAAAGAGGTTTGCCCTCTCGCTGTGTCTGTATTTTTCTAATAACCTAGCAACAGGATAATCACTGACTCTTTAAGGGCTGTGAAAGTGAAAAGATAATAGATGCACAAAACACTTGCTGCTCTTTTGTTTTTTTATTTAATTAAATTAATATTAGAAACAACACTCCAAATTTTACCTAATAAACAATACTAATAACCAGATAGACAGATAGATAGATCCTTTGTGAATTATGCTGATAATCAGTGTGCATGCTCTTGAAAATATGTCATGAAGTTAATGTCTGTATCTTTAAAACCATCTGTCTGATTGCATAAGAGGCCAGGTGGTCTGCATTGGACTGTGCAAAGATTTATTCAAACACAAACACACTGAACAAACATTTACTGTGGGAAATTCTAGTTTGACTCACAGGAAGTCTCAGTAATATATCATAATTTACAGATAAAAGAAAAAATAAAACTGAAATCCGATTCTCCACAAGCATTAAATCTTTTTTATAGTAATGCAGTTTTTGTGTCCCTGCAGCATTATAAAGAACATTTCAGACTCTTTATCTTTACCAGTTGATGTCAATTCTTATAGATATAAAATGAACCTAAGTGTGTAATGTTCGACAAAATTGAGGAGACAAATGTTTTTTTGTATCAAATCTCAACTACTGCTGGTGTATGTCAGGGGAAATCGAGATGTGACATTAAAATTCAGAGGATTTCTTAATGACCTTTGAGACAGTGTTGAGTAAAAGCATCCAACAGTAGCGGTGTTGTATAACAGATAAAAATGGCAATATCCAAGAGTCTGCCTGGTCAAACTATGTAATCAAGGACAAAACAAAGGCTTTTCAATGTTAGTTATCATTGCAGCACCCCAAAAACAATACAGATAACGAATTTCTGACTTAAAATAAATTGTAATAGTTTGCATGAAATAAAGCCACAGAAACCACATGCAGCCTAATCCTCTTGAACCATTTGGACAAAGATTCCTACATTAGCACTGAACACAGGAAACCAGAAGCTAAGCTTTACTCTCTTATAACCATCAATTTGGTAAATCATTGTGATGGCAGCACTGTATTATGAGGATGCTTTCTGCAGCAGCCAATTAACAGAGAGAGACACAGGAAGCCACAAGCAAATCTTAATAATTCTCTTCTACAGTTTGTTCAGATTCTGTGTTGTAGTGACGGAAGTAGTCAAGCTTTATAAGGATCAAAAGATCTGAGAAAGATTTTGGAGATTTGTAAATGTTTGATCTACAGATATTGATTTTAGCTGAGAGTATTCTCTAAATATATTAACAGCTCTCAGAGCACTTTTAGAGCCTCCATTTCCTAAATAAGAGCTTTGAGTTTTAGACAAGCTGGACATGTTGTTAATAAAGTAACCATCTGATTTCTCATTGTATTTTCTCTTTGTTTTCATTTTCTCGAAGATTGATCGCACTGACTTCTACCTTCTGACAGAAGGATACTGAGCACTAACAAGCATAAAAGCATAAAATGCAACTTTAAATAAGGCACTATAATTTTAAGAAAACGGGTCTGACAAACAGCATCAGTAAAACCTTCATTTTTAATAAAAGAAAATTAGGAAGAAAAGAAAAAATACACAACACGCTTACATTTTATTTCAATATTTCATTTTATGCTAAAACACTGATCTGCAGCTCAGTGATCACATTTTTCAGGGCAGCAAGAGTGACTTTGGCTCCATTTAACAATGAATTATATCAGAAATCCCTTTAAATCAATTAACATAATTTTCTAACTGGTAATATTATCCGCATCCAAATGATTTCCCATTAACACCCTTTTTATACACTTTCCCTGATTGGGTTTAAGAAAGTGCAGAATCAACTTTGAATTTTGCTTTAAAAGGATTTTTGTTGCCAAAGTCCATCTCTTTCAATTTCCCTTTAACAGCATCCTTAGCAATTATGAAATGATTGCATTCCCTTTGACTAAGACTTTCCCATTAATCTAATCTCATCTCATCTACTGCAGCATGTTTCTCGTCGTCTGGACTGAAGACAGGAAGAGACTTTATCTGAGCTCTAAAACTAATAAATTGGGGTATTGTTTGGAATGTTAATAAGATATAAACATTTATTGAAAGATCATTTCAATAGGTTATTTTAAAATGAAAATAAAAATCATTAGATTGCTAAATTTAAGTAGGCCCCTATGTCCTATTGGGATCTATTCGCATGTGGGTCACAGAGAGTTTGATTTAAAAAGAGAAAGAGAATACAGTGAGAAAAGTGTGCAAAAGCAGAACAGCTAACACCCTCAGCAGGCTCAGTCACGAGCAGCTCAGCCCAGCTCGGTTTCTTCTCATGAGAAGCCAGAAGTCTTTCTAACACCTCAACTGCATACATAAACACTCCCTGTTTATCAGCCTGAGTCATCATCAAAAACACAAACCTTTTCTCAACTATCCTCTAATTTTAGACAGCCAGGAACAGAAAGGATTTAAGTAGGACTAATTTTCTCTAAGGAAATCTATTTCTGGTTTCAACATCAGTGCTGTCCCTACATGTAATCGAGCTGTTCTAAAGATGGTTTCAATCGGTTTTTACTTACAGACTGGATCAGATTCGCACTGTATTTCAACATGAAGCCAGATTGATATTTTTGGTCTGTTAATGTTTTTAGATGCATCTGTCTTTTTTTTTTTCTGGATAATACTGATTCCTATTTTCCTGGATGTCTGACATTACAATTCAGATCACCTCTTTTGTTTTTCTACAAAGTATAAAACAGATAGAGGTAGTAAGTAATTAACAAAAAATAAAAAGTGAGAAAATAACATTAACTTTTTTGAAGACATCCACGTTAAAAATGTCAACAGACTTTCCATGACAGGTGTCCACATTTCTCACATTTCTGTCTTCCTTCAGTGCTTGTGAAGCCAAGTCTGACAGGACTGATGACATTTTTTTCTATCAGTTTAGATCTATTAGCACATTTAAGTACATCTTTTATGCACATCGCAGGAAATGCACATTTTCTGGTCTTGACCTAGGTTTTATTCAAGTCAAAAAGTGCACCAATAAACTGAAATAGATAATTCATGCTTTTTGTGCATCTACTTAAGCATATTTAGTTGCTTTAACACAACTGTATCATGCCCTGCCCTGCTAAT
>JAUZNJ010036735.1:0-11737 GCA_034780135.1 Jordanella pulchra
GATTGATGAGATTTGTTTTACTTGTTTAAAAATTATATAAGAAACTGTTCTCTATATAAAGGCAAACATGTTATAAACAGGCAAATATTATCTCCTTAGCAGAGATAATTTCACTAACCCCACTTTTGTGGTTATCTACCAGTCTCTTGGATCAGTCTGAGAAAAGTGTCTCCCATTCCAATGTTTCACTGACAGATTTTCTCTGATTTTACAGATTTTTAAAGGCTTTTAGGCATCATCTTAATTAGACAATTTGTTTATAGTTGGTTTGTCTTTTTCCCAGGAATCCTCTAATTGAGTAAAATGAATAATGAGTTCTATGGCTTATTCTGGTTCTGCTGCAACAAATACCCCCAAATTACGACACTTTCTGTTCAATGCTTTACCACTGGTAAGATGTTTTTTAATTCAATATATGCCAAACACATTCTGTAATATGGTAGCTTTAAAATGATCTTACATTTGTCTTTTAAACATGATTAAAGAAACCCTGGTCTTTCTCCCTGTTTCTGTCTGGCAAGTTTCAGTCTGGCCTTGATGTTTTTCCTGGAGAGCAAATGTTTCCTCTAGGCAGCTTAAATAAATGTTAAAACTAGTGGAGCCTATTTCTGATTGTGCAAACAGACACTTTCTTATCTACAACTGAGTCTGCTGTAGGTCCTGTGATAACATCTTGGGATTTCAGAAGCCATCTCTACGGTCAAACATGAAAATGGCAGAGTCAAGCTATGGACACATCCTTTCTTAGCCACATGTGTTCACTATTCAGTGCTGAAGGGAAAATAGATTGAATCAAATGCAGAGCAATCCTAGAGCAAACCTCTTGGAGACTGCAGGACAGTAACCATGGAAATACATCAAAAAGCTACAAAGTAATGGTTTAGATCAAATCATGTCCATGTGCTGAAATGACCCAGACAAAGTCAAGACATAAATCAAATTCAGACTCTGAAAACTGTTCAAAAATCTGTCCAATCTATATGAGATGGAGCTATTTTGTAAAGAGGATAATCCAGATATTCAAACCATGTATAGGCTTGCCACTGTTAACGATACAAACTGTTGTTCAGAAAAACAACTAAATTATCGAATGACTGCATGTCACAATTTTCAGATGTCAAATGTAAGGACATTTCTGAAAAGTTGAAAAAAGCATTATTGACTTTCCACTTTACAAATATCCACTATGTCTCTATTGTGGCTGTGATGTTAAAGGGAATGTAAATACGTTTGCGAGGTGCAATAATAGTTTTGGAAAAACAACAAACTGTCAGTGAGTAAACTTATTATTTTTCACCTTATTCCAGTCCAAGACGGAGATTATGTCAAATATCAGAGTAATAAACCGACAATAAACTGACAGGTTGACTGGCCTAAAACTGCAGACAACAGCATTATCCCTGAGACAATGGGCAGTAGGTTTGGGTGCAGAGTGGAAACTCATTGGCACTTATGACCACATAGGGTGAACAACTTGTTTTCTCTTTCTGCATCAGACTCTCCTGGAAGCAAGAAGATCCTGAGGCTATAGCTTCAAGCTCATTCCTACCTGATTTACCAAAGAATGGACAGCAAACCCAGACTGTGACTCATTCCGCAAAACGGGTATTTCAAATCACAAGGTACAGATACTTATACTTATTCCTTCATACTATGATTGATTGAAATATTTAATAAACTGTATGTTTGCCTAATACAGGCATGTCCAAAGTCGGTCCTGGAGGGCCGCAGACCTGCAGGTTTTAGAGGTTTCTCTGCTTCAGCACAGCTGATTCTAATGACTGCAGTTCAGCAAAAGACTGTTAATCAGCTATGAATGGAAATCAGCTGTGCTGAAACAGGGAAACCTCTAAAACCTGCAGGACTGCGGCCATCCAGGACAGAGGTTGGACATGCCTGGCCTAATACTTCCCTGTTTTTTAAGTCTCTGTTTTTTCCACTACAAATAAAGACTTTTCTTGCCGTCCTTACCCAAGTTTCTTTACACCTACTCTCCTGCCTCTCCAGGCTTGTCCCTGAGCTTGGAACAAATAGCAAAGGTGAACTCCATCCAACAATCTCAGGTACCCCAGCACAAGCACACTTGGAGATCTTTAGAAAATGTGTACAAAGTAATGATAGTCTCTTTGAGCTGAAAGAGAAAAAGACACACTTGTGAGCTGTTATGAGATTTTTCTGAGAACCCAAAAACAAGCCAGACAAAGTGGGGTTAATCAATAGTTTGTGATGAACAACTGGGATAGAGGGCGGGTTGACTGGTAGCAGGCTTGAAAAGACAGGGAGCAACTGAACCAGCTGATGACAGACTGAACAGGCTGCAGGTAGGCTAGGATCAAGCTTAGAGCAGGTAGGAAATATCTGAGCAATATACTGGTGGGAGGCTTTGAGCTGGTGGATGATGACTGCACAGGCTGGAGGCTGGCATGGAGCAGGGTGAAGTTAGATAGAACAGACTGGTGATAGAGCAGGGATAGCACAGGGAAGCAGGAAGAGAGGCAATGCAAATAATCACTTGAACAAACCTCAAGCTGGAAAGGAGGAGACAATCTGGCAAAGACTGACAGAGAGACATCATTATTTTTCGACATGACTGCAGCTGGGAAGAATGAGGGTAATAAGTACAGAGGCAGGTGTATCTGCTCAGTCTAACTAGTGATTAGAGAAATTAGAGTGGAGCAGAGAAGAGATTGGTAAACAGCCAGCAGGTCCTCAAAACAATCAAACTGGCTGCACCTCTGACTAACATTTTGTACACCCTTTTAACTGCTTTAACAGTAATTCATGAATATGGCCAAACATTTAAAGTTCCTCCATTTGGTTAAACTTCCGTCGAATCTCATGATAAAATTCTATTGGGGTTTTTTATATAGAGTTAACAATTACGCTCCTGTTACATTTAAAGTACAGGTATCTTCACATATAAACCAGACTTGCTGTGCAAAAGTCTTTGTTTTATTTATCTATTTTGTTGCAGTTGTTTTAGTTTACAAGAGCTAATGTAGTATTTTAAGTGTAAAAGGTAATGTAGTGCACAGGAGTGAGAGCAGACTAAAAAGAAAGATGATCTTTAATCAATTTGAACAAAGTTTTCTTCAATATTTTGGACATTTTTATGTTAAATTTCAGTTATGAATCAAGTATTGGTTGCAGGTACTTGATTGCGGAGACCTGTTAGATTTTTGGACAGTCTTTTTGACACTCAGGGACAGACACAAATTGTGAGACCACACTAAGACTGTTTTAAAATGTTGGGATGAGAAGCAGCTTGCAAAGTCTTTCCAAAAACATATATCATTGCATCATCGTATAACTGAAAAACCTGCTGTTGGGCAGCAGGTCATTAATGTACAATCTAAAGAGTAAAGGGCTTAGAATGGACCCTTACGGCAGTCCAGTATTGATCTTTTAAATCCAGATTTGTCATTTATTGTAACACAGTGCTCTCCTTGTAAGTATAGTTTAAACCACAATAAATTTTTAGGTGAGAAATTGAAGTTGTGTATTTTTTTGTGTTAAGATTTTGTTTGCTTTATTCAAAAATAAATCCATGATTCTGCAAAAAAAAAAGACTTTTGCACATCAGATGTTTGCTTAAAAGTTTTACAAGTCATGTATCCGTCCAAAGTGTATGTTGTTGTTTTTTTTTTGTTTGTTTGTTTTTGTTTAGTTTGCTGACATCAGAGCACCTGCCATCTACAGTCTAAAATGCCTCAAACCAACAATGGCCACTTGAAAGGTTAAAAACAACGCAGTAGTAACATTAACAAAGGACTGATTTAACTGGGAAATATTTAAAGCACTTTAACTGTAGTGGATCATGTTTCAGTTAAATTTGAGATTAGAATAATTTTGTAAATGCACTTGTAATTGATTGTTTTTTTTAATTTAAACTTTTATTTCTATATAACCATATTCTTTTTCTCAGATTAGTTGTATTGTGTTACTCTTGATTTCTAGATATACTTTATAAATACATATGATGTCATATTTGGAGTGAGGTACAACCAATGCACAAAGTACAATAGACAGTATGACAGAAGGACCTGCAGTTAGAGTCGTGAAGCTAACATCTAGGTCAAATGAAATATGATCCAGTTCAGTTCATCTATACTCCCCTAAAGCAGAAGATCTATGACAAGGACCTTTCAAAATAGCCATTTAAACTAAATAAGTCATGACCCAGGCTTCAAGGTGAAGATCGGTGCTGCATGCTGTTGGTTCTTGCTCGTGCAGCTGCAGAAGATCCTGGGTTTGAATCCAAGCTTGTTCCCTTGAAGTTGTTGGTTCTTTCTGGAATCTCTGATTTCCCCCGACTGTCTGAAAACATGTATCTTACCTTTACTAGTCTCTCCAAATTGTTTTTAGGCATGAGTGAGTGTGTTTTCTTCTGTCCTTTGTGTTTCTATGTGTCCCTGTGATCAACTAGCGAGCTAAAATAAATTGGTGTAGACAAGTAGATAGAAAGATTGATAGTTTTATGTCCAAATAAGGCATGATAAACATATTTTGTAAACTTTTCTTATTATTTGAAAAATAATATTGTAGAATGGCCAGAGTTTGACAAATGGATGAAAAACAGATGTGTTATGAAAAGTTTATCAAGAGAAAGAACCTTTAAAAAAGGCAGAAGACAAGCCTGTTTTTGATGCCTGAGAACCTTTGTAACACAGCAGAATGTTCCTATTTTGAGAAATGATAGAGCGTGATGATATTCTCATACATTCATTAAATCTCATTACCTACAATTATAACTTTTAAGAAGCTCTTGCTGTTTTAGATCAGTAATAAACAGGATTTAAAAACATTTCTGATTGATTTAAATGTGCAAATAACTCTTTGGTTTAAAGAGCGTGTACCTAAACAATCCTTTTAAGGGAGTCAATTTTTTATAAAGAAGTTTGAGGGGTTTCTCATACCATATGGTTTTTTTTGGAAAATAAGTCATGCATGTAATATGATTTAAGAAAAATAATATAATTACTTAGTTATGTACTATCAAATGTGATATAGATGTTTTTAAAGAACTTAACAAAATAAGATTTTTCAGCAGCATAAATATCTATTATTAAAAAATTAGCTGCACAATTATTTGAAAACAATGTATTGAGATATAAGAATATATAGAATGATTTAGAACCTACTTCACCCCCCACTGTTCTGTTTATAGTGAAAGAAAAAAAAACAATAAAGAGAAGTAAAACTAAAACATTCTGTATGTGGATGAAACAACAAAGCAAAGAAGAACAAATAGCACATCTTTCGTGTATGAAAACTGGATTTTTACCAACTAAAGTTGGTGGGATTGCATGTTGTGACCATAAAATGTCATCAGCCAGCAGCCTCAGTCCCTATCAGGCAGTCTGCTGCACAGAGCACTCTGCACTAGCCTTGGGCGCTGGCCGTACTAGCAAGCACCCTTCCCCCCCCCCTTTCCCCTCTCTAGTCTCTCTTACTCTGTCTGTCGCTTTTTTTTCCCGGTGACCCACCCTTCCCTTCTACACCCACCCTCTCCGCTGTCACCCTGAGGCACTTGGCTTCCATAGTGTCAGTGTAGGGGCCTCAGTGTTGACAAAGCAGCAGGCCTTCAGAAGACACATCAAACCCCGTCCCTCCTCTGTGCTGTTAGGGAGCTCTGCACACAACAAAAGGACAGGGACTCCAGGTCAAATCCCCCCCCCCGTTATGGGACACAGAAACATGGCTGTAGACAGAAGAAGGGCCCT
Organism: Jordanella pulchra; assembly: GCA_034780135.1. Lineage (NCBI taxonomy): Eukaryota > Metazoa > Chordata > Actinopteri > Cyprinodontiformes > Cyprinodontidae > Jordanella > Jordanella pulchra. Next base: position 5,724 of record JAUZNJ010036735.1, read on the forward strand.
CGAGGAAGATGTTCATACCGCGACTTCCAAACATCAGCTTCAACCGTTCAAGATTAAACCCATGTCTTTTGACCGTTGTGATGACAATGTTCTGATGGATGACTGTAAATGTAAAGCTTAAGTCAAGGCTGCGGGTTGATGCCATCGTGACACATGCACTCTAATGAGGGCTGTGGGTGCTCCGCAGTGCCAGGGACTCCCCCCCAAGGCACGCATAGTGGGGAGGAATGGTATGTGATGCATACCAGATGTGATTGGAGACATCACACTGTTCATGTTGTTACTGCTAACCAAATAGTAGCAGCAACCAAAGCAAAAGATCATTTTTTCCTCTGTTCACACATTCAAGGCATGATGCCGGGTCCTCTGGAAGCCTGAAGCAGAATAACACATTTCACAAGATTTAGAAAAAAAAAAAAAAAACTTCAGAGAGGATAACAGAATGAAAAAAAAATATGGGCAGTGATGAAAACAGCAGCAGATGAGGCTGAGCAAACTGGCCTCATCAACAGAAGGGTGAAGAGGGAATTTCTAAGTTCCTCAGATGTTATTAGTTTTGCCATAGCATTCATGATATCCCTTTAAAACAACAGTTAATGGAAGTATTGGGTTACAAGAAGTCCATCACCGATTCTGTGATTAGTGCTTTAGACCACTTGATGGCAGCAAAAGAGATTATTTAACCAAAATTCAAGACAGGATTTCTGAACATTCAAAAGAATCTAGAAATGACAAAATCAGAGGGTTGGTGATTTTCTATGTGATGCACTGACCTACTGTACAAATTAACACAAATCCTCCTGAGACCCAGAAATCACTTCTTGTACAGATTTTTTTTCTTAATTCCCTATATGCTTTACATGTGTCTCTAATAAGTCTTGATGTTGTTAGAGAGGACTGTCATAGCTTTCCAATAATATATATCATGTAAGGGGTTGTGGGTATGTCAAGTAGCCTTTTTCCTTTCTTTTAAAAATGACTAACATCTAAGATGAGCATATTTAATGGACAACAAACCAGTTTTGATTATGTCAACAATCCATGAGATTGAGACCCAGGATACCTGTTTAAAATGGTTAAAAAGAAAACAAAAACAAAAGCAACAGCTCCAAAGGTCACATACAATGGCTGTAGAATAAAACACATGAGAACGGTGGACATGTGTGATCACATGTGGCAGAAAACTGCACCTCAATCTGGATCCACTCTGATGCATGGTGGTGGCGGCGGTATCATGATTTTGTTTTTCTGTTAACAAAAGCGTTTCTGACTGACTCTGAGCCTTTTTTTAATAAAGAAGAGGCAAAGGTCTTAGGCTGTTCAAAACATACGAAAAAATGTTTATAATCCTGCCAGTGCATAATTTCCTCAAATAAGAAAATCACTTTAAAATAATTGATGTTAAAACAAACACATGCTTAAAAGTTTAAGGACCATTGTAGAAGTATTTATAAATTAGATTCAAATATACTTTGGATGTAGTCTTGTTTGCATTGGATACAGGATGTTGTGTTTTGTTCTGTCTCTCTTTTGATTAACGTTTACTCTTTGTCTCAATAAATCACATGAACCTTCTGCAGGCACCAAAAGGGATATCCTCACAGCCTGAGCGTCATCCCTGTTCAACCTGTTAAAGTACAATTGACTCATAACACTAACTCTCAGAAGTATACAGATAGTAAACAGTCTCTTTGGGCTGCCACTTTTTCGGAAACTTAATTGCTGGCTTTAAGCACTTGAAGGAATTCTGCATTGTGCTTGTTAGGCGTTTGTGTGCAACACAATGCATGTTCTATTAATAAACTGACACCCTATTACCCCTCCTCCCCCATTCCTCCTCCATCTCTCCCCCCTCTCTCCTTCTCCTTCTTTCTCTCTCTCTCTGAAATAATGAACAATAAGTGTCGCTGCTGCACCTCAGACACACACAAACATCAAGCAGAATGTCAAATGGCTCCAAGAACGGCGCGATTGACAGCAACCGGGATCCACAAGGCATGCAGATGACTTAAAGCGAGTTCTGAATGTTCTTTTCTAACTTTCTCCACCCGCCAGAGGGGAAGTAAAAGTGTTGATCGGATGTGATACGCTTGAAAGAGATTCTTGCAAAATGCTCACATTTAAAGGGGTGGCTCTGCCTGTAACGTACCTACAGTGTGTGAGGCTCTTGGTGTGGGTGATTTTTAAAGATATCTAACAGATGTCCTCAATGTTTAACCCTTTAGAGCTCCATTCAAGAAATAAATGCGGGAAGTATCTAGGTTTTAATAATCAAATATGATTCTTTTAAGGCAATATTTATCTACATGGATCTAATTCTTTTAAGTGTTCAAGACTTTCTGATCTCATATACTGGTCTATGATGGATTCTTATGCTCAGTTTTACATTTTTTTTCATTAAAAACATTTTTTATACTCCATACAAACTGTCATCACATTTAGCTGAAATTGGAACTTGCCTCCTGTCGTACTAACATCCTCCACCAGGGGGCATCAGACAATTACATGATTCGAAACAAACAGCAGGATCTTGATGAAAGTAAAGGTGTCAGAAACATTTTTATGACTTCATCAGGGGATATGAGCTGAGCTGGGACACACTAGTAATGAGGTCTTTGTAAAAAAAAGCTTTTTGTATTTTTTAAAGTGCCTAATGGCTCAAAACAGCCATCAAAATTGTCAGTAAACGTTATGTTCTTTACTGTACGCATGAAAAAAGCACGCAGTAATTACACTTCCGTTTCAAAAAACTCATTTTGTGTGTTTTCTAAATAAAAAAATAAAACTGAATCATTTGTGTTTTTCAACAGATTATCTCATAATCTTGCGATGACTAAGTTTTTTCAGTTGTCAGGAGCATTGAGCATGCATATAAAAATAATCCCTACTATGAGGGCGGGCAGCTTTATAGCTTTCCTTTTCTGAAAGAACAACGCTGGAAGCAGAGACAGACATGGTGTTGTCCTCTGTACCACTTTAAGCAGCCTGCACCACTAATAGCACCTGCTTTTGGACCTAGAGGCAAAGTTATTAGTGGTATAGGGTCACGCATTAATTCATCCTCCTCATTAGCATATGGAGTCTGAAAAAGACTTTGATATTTTGATGGATTTATGCAGCATCTTGCTGCAGCTTAAACATCTTGATTCATAATTATGGGAAAATCAATATTAGCCCTTTATACATGAATTATAGTACCCTCATTTTAGGTAATTAACTTTGCTTTCAAAGCACCTTAAAGAACATATTTTTTGTTTTTATTCAGTTTTTTCTATCGTAGGTTTTTAGTGTTACCCATATATGTACAACTGTAATACTCTGATACTACAAAGAACAACATTTCTAATACTTATTCTTGGCTGACTGTAGGTTTTATGTGTTTGAAGTGTCTTTTTTTTCTATGTGTCTGACATGACACACTAAAATCCAATATAATAGCTAGCATGCTTAGTCAGTGTTGCCAGGGCTGCTTTTGAACACGTTGGGCTGCTTTTCACAAGGATTTTTTTGAAAAGCAACAGTGATTAATAGGGAAACTATGAAAATGGTTGAAATTTTGTAGCAGAAAAGTAAAAATCTACTCAATAAAACATTGAGTCTTTAACCGTATAAATGTGATTGTAAATAACTTGCCAAACTTTACATAATCAATCAATGATAGTCTTCAGCTGATGAAGTTTGTTTTTGTCCCTTTTCTTTCTTTACATTAAAGTAAATGAATTAAAACACTAAACCACGAGTTCCCAAAGAGGGGGTCAAGAGATACCAATCGGTGGGATGGCAGATAGTTTATGCATAATGGTAATGTGTATGTCAAAGAGCAAAAATATCTAAGAAACTACATAAATTTAAGTGACCGATTAAAGAAAACAACTGTACCTGAAATAGATTTATCATTTATTTTGTATCTACTAGATGACTCAGATAATAAATACACCAAATAATTAAATGTCCCCAAAAAAAATACATTTAATATGATAAATGAAACAACTTATATTTTGGAATGTATTTATTTTAAAAGATAAATAATTACTTAACTTTGTATTTTTAAATAAATATAGAGTGAAGTAACTATACGTGATTTTAGGGGGACATCATTCTGTTTTGTTATTTTTTGGGCCACAGGCTGAAATGCTTGGAAACCACTGCACTAAACCACAAGGGCTCCCATCAGTTATCAAAGTGTTGCTGTTAAATCTTATCAGTTGTTAATTAGACGCCTTCCTGTTAAGATTTGACTAGAGGTTGGGAGAAAACATCATGTGGGAGTAAAGAAAATACAAATGACAAAAAGGAAAGAGGCTGCCCCACTCCTATATGATGGTGTTTTAAAATGTGCAGCTTTTTTCATAATCATGGTTTTAACAGAACATTCAACAGAGGTGGGTTTTTTATTGGTTTGCTTTTTTTGTTTTGTTTTTCTTGCTGTTGTTTATTAAGGAGATGGCTTTTAAGCTGGTTGACATTTGAACCAGTGAGATTTTACTGGGCCAAACCTTTGCAGTGACAAAAAGGAAGATGGTTTGATTTGTATCCTGGAGACCTGGCATCAATAAAAGGTCAAATAAACCTTCAGATCTTGGTTCATTATTTGAAGAAAAGGTGGAGGAAGTCTTCCTTCTCCTCAGGTCATGGTCAGGGGGGCATATATTTTGGATTTTTTTTTTTTGTTTGAAATCACAGAGCTGTGTGCAAATACTCAAGCTGACCTACTTCTTCCTCTCAGACACTGATAAAATCCATAAATTAAGGAAATTAACTGATGGGGCCCAGGGCCACTTTGTAAGCTATTTAAATCTTTAAATTTACAACATCCCTGCATACTTCATGTAATTGAACTTACTCCAGGCGTGTTTCCTTTAATGAGAAAAAAAATCCGTTTCCCCCTCCAGTTTTTTACCTCTGGAAACAACAAATCTGAGCCAGAGGGGAAGTGGGAGTGCTCCGAGGCGCGCTGAGGTCCCTCTAATTATATGAAAAGTTAGCCTGCCTGGAGCAAAGATGAACACTCATACTCCTTTCACTGCCGCTGTCATATATCACCAGAAAGATCGCTTATTTGTGTCATTTAATTGCTATTTTATGCATAAAAACAGGCTATGATGCAGAGGTAAAGGTGGAGGATGGGACTTTACATGTACTGGCACCCCTCTGACCAAACAATGCTCTGCCAAATGTGGTGAATAAATACAATAAGTTGAAGGCTTTTTATCTATACCAAGTGCATAATCATCATTTTTACAACATTTTGTTTTCTACAGAGGTTTGAAACTCATGAGAAGTTTTTTTTTTTTCAATGTCCAAAAATATTAAATTATCAAAGAAAACAAACAAAGAAAAAGTTTACAGATTTTAATTAAGATTTATCTGCTGGGAAGTAGGAAGTGTTTTAAAAAAGTTGGAGAAATGGGAGCAGAATAGTTTTATGGTTGTTTTCCAAGCAGAAAATTACTGCAGACAAAAACTCTTTAGTAAAATTGACTGCTTTTCAAAGTAGGAACATTAGTCAACCATGGCAGTGGTAGTGTGATGGTCTGGTGCTGCTTTGCTGCTTCAGGACTTGGACCCTTTACCGTGTTTGATGGAATCAAGAACTGTGCTGTGGACCAGAAACAGATCAACAAGTCATCCAGGAGTTTACACACACACACACGCAAACAATAAACAAAACAAAGAAAAGAAAACATCTGTCAGCTCAGGCAAAGGAGGCAGATATTACTGATTAAATCAAATCCATATACTGCAAATGATAACAGTGGAAATAAGGATTTCTATTAGGACCAACTTTCCAGATGAACTTTGTTTTTCATTCAAGTAAGAGTAAAACTGCTTTCATATTTTTTTACTAATGTAAAAGTAGAAAGAAGTAATCTAATATATGACCCAAGAGTAAAACAGTTTTTGGTTAAATTGCTACTCAAGTACTGAGCAATTGTTTGCCAAAACATCTGATTTCATTTCTAAACTTATGTCCATCCATCCATATTCTCCCGCTTTATCCATCAGCGTCGCGA